>ML283409.1:23406-47033 GCA_005239495.1 Nicotiana undulata | reverse complement strand
TTAAAGCAAAAAAAAAAAAAATGGGGCTGGCCCCTTTTCTCTCCCCCCCCACCCCCCCCCCCCCCCCCCCGCGCAAGGATGGAAGGGCTTTCCATTCCAAACTTGGGAATAAAATCCTGCTGCTGCACGCCAAGCAAGGATTTAGTAAACACATAAGCAATCTGAGCAGAAGTGGAAATAGAATGCAAAGAAATCAAACCATCAGCCAAGGCATTTCGAACAAAATGGAAATCTACCTCAACTTGCTTGGTTATTTCATGGAAAACGGAATTTTTGGCTATATGGATGACTGCTTGATTATCACAATAGACTGCAACCAGACGAAGATCTACCACCTCATAGTCAGCCAACAGCCGGACTAACCAAGTGATCTCAGCAACCAGAAGCCTAAGAGCCCTATACTCTGCCTCAGCAGAGGACAAGACAAGAGTGGGCTGCTTTTTAGACTTCCATGAAACGGGAAAGCCACCCAAAACCAACACAAAACCATAAACGGATCTCCTGCTATCAGCACAACTAGCCCAATCAGAATCACAATAGCCATGCAAAGAGAATTCAAGAGAGTTGGAAAGAAGAACACCCAAATCAGAGGAACCAGCCAGGTACCTCAAGACATGATAAGCAGCTGTCAAATGAGGAATCCTAGGAGCAGACATATACTGACTTAGATGTTGCACGGTATAAGAAATATTTGGTCAGGTATGTTGCAAGTAGTTTAATTTCCCCACTAATTTTAGATACACAGATGGATTAGGGAGAAACTCTCCTATATCAGCTAACAACTTAACATGAGGATCTAATGGAGCCACCACTGGAGTCAGTGAAGAACACTCAAATTCAGAGAGCAAATCCATAGTGAATTTGTGTTTGCTAACCAAGAACCCTTGGGGCTGCTTGACAACTTCAAGCCCAAGAAAGTAATGAATCTCACCAAGATCTTTGATTTTGAATTGTTCATCCAAAAACTGTTTAAGGGCATGGATTTTAGAAATGTCATCACCAGCCAACAGAATATCATCAACATAGATAGCAACTAAGGTGAGACTAGAACCTGCAGCCTTTCTAAATAAAGAATAATCATTGATACTAGGATGGAAACCTTTAGGCTGAAGAGCAGAAGAGAGTTTGGCATACCACTGCCTAGAGTCCTGTCTAAGACCATATAGAGACTTGTTCAGTTTGCAAGCCAAAGAGGAAGAAGGCACAGAAGTAGATGCTGAAACAGACAACCCTGGAGGCATCTTCATAAAAACTTCTTCATCCATATCCCCATGTAGAAATGCATTATTGACATCAAGCTGGTATACTTTCCAATTTCTTTTAGTAGCCACAGACAAAAGACACTTGATGGTGGTCAACTTCACTATAGGGGAGAAAGTCTCAGTGAAATCCACCCCTTCTTGTTTGTTGTCACCCCTAATTACTAACCTTGCTTTGTACCTCTCAATTGATCCATCAGCCCTCTGTTTGATCTTGTAGACCCACTTACAAGGAATGGCCTTCTTACCAGCAGGTAGGGGAAGAATATCCCAGGTGTGGTTAGCTTCCAAGGCCTGAAACTCTTGCATCATAGCTTATTGCCAAGAAGGATGAGAAGCATCTTGATGATAAAACAGAGGCTCTTACAAGCAATTATCAGAGGACAAGGAAATAACCTTAGAACTAGAAACATAATTGCAAACATAATCACCAAGATAAGAAGGAGGATTGTGAGATCTAAAGGACTTTCTAAGGGAAGGTGGTGGAACAGGAATAGAGGAGGAGGAAGAATGATGGACATCAGATGTGATAGGAGAAAGTGCAGACAAATCATGAGAAAAAGTAGGAGGAGACGAGGTAGGAGGGGAATGAGGGGGAACAAGAGAATAAAAAGGAGAAGAATGGATGTGAACTTAATCAAATGATGGTGTAGGGGGGAAAAAGATGAGAGGGAGTAGGATCAGAGTATGGAAAAACATTTTCATGGAACAAGACATCCCTAGAATGAAATATTTTGTAAGTGGACAAATCCAATAATTTGTAACTCTTCTTACCAGGGGTGTACCCAATGAAAACAGAAGGATGGACCTGGACTTGAGCTTGTCCCTGTATGGTTTAGGTACAGCAGCAAAAGAGAGGCAACCAAAAGCTCTTAGTTGGTTCAAAGAAGGAACAATTCCATAAAGCAATTCAAAAGGAGTTTTGTTTATCAATAAAGGATAAGGGAATCTATTTATCAAATAGGTAGCAGTTAAGATGCATTCACCCCAATACTTTAAAGGCAACTTGGACTGAGAAAGAAGCGCTCTAGCAATTTCTAAAAGGTGTTTGTGCTTCTTTTCTACTACACCATTTTGTTGAGGTATATGTGGAGAAGACGTTTGATGTAATATGCCATGAGTGAAAAAGAAAGCTAAAGTTGTAGTACTAGACCCTAGTTCAAAGGCATTGTCAGACCTTACCACCTTGATAGTAGAATTAAACTGCGTTTGTATCATGAAAATGAATGATTGAAGTAGAGTGAAAGCACTTCCTTTAGATGATAACAAATGTGTCCAAGTCTTAAATGCCAAGAATGGTCAAATGACAATGCATGTGGCTGAGTGGATGTAGAAACAACAACATTATTCACAGAAACACCAGATGCAACATCAGGCATAGAAACAGAAGATGCAACATTTGAGATAGAACTACTGCTCTTATTCATTTCATGTAAATGTTTGGCAATAATGGTATTTACAAAGGGTGCACTTAAAGCATAAGTAGAAGAACCAGTAAAAGTGGCAGGATTGAGAATATAGAGCCCATCCTGAAGACTACCAAGAACCACTGGCTTCTTCAGAGAGGGGCCCTGCAAAACACATACAGATGAAGAGGAATAAGCTAGACAATTTATTTGAATGATAAGCTGAGCATGAGAAATGAGATTATATTGAAAGGCAGGAACAAGGAGGACATTGAAAAGAGAAATATCCAGAGAAAGAGTGAGAGTACCAGTGCAAGTTACCTTTACCTTATATCCATTCGGTAAAGTCACAATATAAGGCACAGTGAGTCATTTAATGTTAGTCAAAAAAGAAGAGTTTGGGGTCATGTGATTAGTTTCTCCTGAATCTATTATCCAAGGACTATTCTCTACCCTAGAAAAATTGCAAGCAAGTAAGCCAGAATTCACAAAGTAAGGATTACCTATTAGACCTGTAAAATTGGCCGATCCAGCAGAAATTTCCTGAGGTCCAGGTGAGACTTTGGACTGTTGAAGAAGAGTCAAAATCTGATCAAACTGCTCCTTGGTAACACTGGGAACCCCTCCTTCAGAATGAATTTGTTTTCTCTCACAAACAAGAGTCTCAGGATGTGTTAGGGGCTGAGAATTTGAAACTTGAGCAAAATCTGCACTCCTCTTAAACCTAGACTGAAAACCAGTTAGATAACCATATAGCTTGAAACACTTGTCCACCGAGTGACCAGACGTCTTGCAATACCGACACACCATATTAGTTTTCTTGGAAGAATCAAAATTAACCCTCTAATTATAAGGCTTTTGAACCCCAACAGAGAGGGCCATAGAATCAGAATTGAAAGAAGGAGCATTAGGTTGAATTCCAGACTGACTCTCATCATTTATCAACATAGAATAAACACTATCAACATCGGGCAGAGGTTTCATCATCAAGATGTTTCTCCTAATGGTAGAATAAGACTCGTTCAGTCCCATAAGAAATTGATGAACTTTCTGCTCCTCGTCTAACCTCGGGAAGGCCTCTTTGCAACCATATATGCACCCAGGATGTGAAATGGAGAAAGAAAGTTCATCCCATAGCTTCTTAATCCTATTGAAGTATGAGGCAACAGTAGAATTACCCTGAGAAATTGAAGAAATCTCTTTGCGGATTTGAAAAATCTTTATTCCACCGGCTTGGCCAAACCGACGCTCAATTTTCTTCCATAGTTTTTCAGCAGACTCAGTGTACATCACAGTCTCTCTAATCTCTCTGTCTAAACTGTTAAGGATCCCGGCAAAAACCATGTTGTTGCACCTAGTCCAAGGTTCGAAAAGTGTAGAGTTGGGACCCGGTTTAGTAACAGTACCATTAATCATTCCCAACTTATTTTTGCACAATAAACCAAACAACATTCCCCGAAGCCAACTCCCATAACCCATGCCATCAAAGGTCGTCGTGACCAAAACAGTGTCGGGAGAATCAGAAGGGAGCAAATACAAGGGGGACGAAGGTGCGACAACAAAATTATCAACAACATTAGGGGTTTCCTCACTAATTGAACCCATATCAACAACAACAAAAACAGATGTTTGATAAAAATTAAAATTAGGGTTTAAAAATTGGGGAAAATTTACAAAACATGTCCCAAGTCGTCAACGAAATAGAATTCTTAAAGAGATCAAAGAACGAAGAAAATCCACCACATAATCGACACAAACGAACACCAAAAAACCGTCATAGTATATCTTGTCGGACAGAACAGATTACCACCATGAAATGACTTGATAATCGAAGAAAAACAATTAGAAACTTACTACAAAGTAAACTCCGGTACTGTATTAATCAATTCCGGGCTCTGATACCATGTTAACTATTGAATTCATGATCAACACAAGAAGATTGAAAATGGCAGAATATTCATCTTTGTAGAAGAGAAATATCGGGTACTTTTATTATGTGAGATTCTCCTCCTTTGATTCACTGTACAAGTCTCTTATATGAACAAATGGGCCGGGTACATGAAAATAATTATTAGCTACACAAATGGGCCCAACAATAAAAGTGACTTAAGCTAAAACTAAACTAAGGTGGCTTGGCCAACTTGACTTCCGCTCCAACAATTACCTTCCCCAGACCCTACTTTGTGGGACTTCATACTGGGTAGTTGTTGTTGTTGTTTGTTTTATTCCAGTTACTCTTATGCGCAATTTGCTTGTTTCAAGAAATGATATTGACTATTATGATCTTAGTCATCAAAGTTCTGCAATTTTGACGGTAAAAAACATAGCTTTGAGTATTTATAAGAGTTTCACTCTTGAACCACATAATCGCTTGTACCAACCTTATCATAAAGTAATCTGAAATTAATAATTTGTTTTATATATATTTATAAAACAAATTATTAACTTCAAACATCACATTCTTTCTATCTACATTGTTGAAGATCTGTTGGTTCCTATCCACCCTCTATTTATCTAGGCTAGTTATCTACAGATCTTTGTAAAGCAGTTAACCTTTGCTTTATCTATCTCATTTAGAGTTTCCTCCTCTTCTAGGAATAAAAATGCACTTGCAAAAATTCAACAAATTATTTTCTCCCCTCCATCCATAAAAAGGAACCCGCCTTAATTTCAGATTACTTTATGATAAGGTTGGTACAAGCGATTATGTGGTTCAAAAGTGAAACTCTTATAAATACTCAAAGCTATGTTTTTTACCGTCAAAATTGCAGAACTTTGATGACTAAGATCATAATAGTCAATATCATTTCTTGAAACAAGCAAATTGCGCATAAGAGTAACTGGAATAAAACAAACAACAACAACAACAACAACTACCCAGTATGAAGTCCCACAAAGTAGGGTCTGGGGAAGGTAATTGTTGGAGCGGAAGTCAAGTTGGCCAGGCCACCTTAGTTTAGTTTTAGCTTAAGTCACTTTTATTGTTGGGCCCATTAGTGTAGCTGATAATTATTTTCATGTACCCGGCCCATTTTTTAATATAAGAGACTTGTACAGTGAATCAAAGGAGGACAATCTCACATAATAAAAGTACTCGATATTTCTCTTCTACAAAGGTGAATATTCTGCCATTTTCAATCTTCTTGTGTTGATCATGAATTCAATAGTTAACATGGTATCAGAGCCCGGAATTGATTAATACAATACCAGAGTTTACTTTGTAGTAAGTTTCTAATTGTTTTTCTTCGATTATCAAGTCATTTCATGGTGGTAATCTGTTCTGTCCGACGAGATATACTATGACGGTTTTTTGGTGGTCGTTTGTGGGAGATTATGTGGTGGATTTTCTTCGTTGTTTGATCTCTTTAAGCATTCTATTTAGTTGACGACTTGAGAGATGTTTGGTAATTATTCCCCAATTTTGAAACCCTAATTTCAATTTTTATCAAACATCTGTTTTTGTTGTTGTTGGTATGGGTTCAATTTGTGAGGAAACCCCTAATGTTGTTGATAATTCTGTTGTCGCACCTTCGTCCCCCTTGTATTTGCTCCCTTCTGATTCTCCCGACACTGTTTTGGTCACGACGACCTTTGGTGGCACGGGTTATGGGAGTTGGCTTCGGGGAATGTTGTTTGGTTTATCGGGCAAAAATAAGTTGGGAATGATTAATGGTACTGTTACTAAACCGAGTCCCAACTCTTCACTTTTCGAACCTTGGACTAGGTGCATTGACATGGTTGTTTCCTGGATCCTTAACAGTTTAGACAGAGAGATTAGAGAGACTGTGATGTACACTGATTCTGCTGAAAAACTATGGAAGAAAATTGAGCGTCAGTTTGGCCAAGCCAGTGGAATAAAGATTTTTCAAATCCGCAAAGAGATTTATTCAATTTCTCAGGGTAATTCTACTATTGCCTCATACTTCAATAGGATTAAGAAGCTATGGGATGAACTTTCTTTCTCCATTTCACATCCTGGGTGCATATATGGTTGCAAAGAGGCCTTCCTGAGGTTAGACGAGGAGCAGAAAGTTCATCAATTTCTTATGGGACTGAACGAGTCTTATTCTACCATTAGGAGAAACGTCTTGATGATGAAACCTTTGCCCGATGTCGATAGTGTTTATTTATGTTGATAAATGATGAGAGTCAGTCTGGAATTCAACCTAATGCTCATTCTTTCAATTCTGATTCTATGGCCTTCTCTACTGGGGTTCAAAAGCCTTTTAATCAGAGGGTTAATTATTATTCTTCCAAGAAAACTAATCTGGTGTGTCGGTATTGCAAGATGTCTTGTCACTCAATGGACAAGTGTTTCAAGCTACATGGCTATCCAACTGGTTTTCAGTCAAGGTTTAAGAGGAGTGCAGATTTTGCTCAAGTTTCAGATTCTCAGCCCCTAACACATCCTGAGACTCTTGTTTATGAGAGCAAACAAATTCATTCTGAAGGAGGGGTTCCCAGTGTTACCAAGGAGCAGTTTGATCAGCTTTTGACTCTTCTTCAACAGTCCAAAGTCTCACCTGGACCTCAAAAAATTTCTGCTGGATCTGCCAATTTTGTAGGTCTAATAGGTAATCCTTACTTTGTGAATTCTGGCTTACTTGCTTGCAATTTTTCTAGGGTAGAGAATAGTCCTTGGATAATAGATTCAGGAGAAACTAATCACATGACCCCAAACTCTTATTTTTTGACTAACATTAAACGACTCACTGTGCCTTATATTGTGACTTTACCGAATGGATATAAGGTAAAGGTAACTTGCACTGGTACTCTCACTCTTTCTCCGGAGATTTCTCTTTTCAATATCCTCCTTGTTCCTGCCTTTTAATATAATTATCTCTTATATATGTTTCTACTGTAACTACTTATACTTTTTTGCTAATGTGTGATTGAATATATAGGGAAACATGCGTGATGATCCACTACACACGTGAAGTTAAAATACAGTTTTAAAATATTTCAAAATGAAACGAGTTATTTTCCAAGTAGAGTGGCAGAGGTGTATGTGACGACCCGATAAGTCATTTTGATCAATAGCCCATTTTCTATGTTTTGATACCTCTCGTAGCTTTATTTTATGGTTTATGACTTGAATGTGTAATACGTGTCGTTTTTAAGACAACTATTATGTAAATTATAATTTTTTTTGAAATGTGATATTTGACTTAAAATGAGGCTTAAGTGGACCACGGTCAACGTTCTTCGTAAACGACCTCGAATCGGTATATTGACGATTCGAGTAGGTACGTATGATATTTTCGGACTCGTACGTATATTTGGTTGGGGTCCCGGGTGACTCGAGCGCGTTTCATCGTATTATGTGAAAATTGGCAAAAGTTGAGTTTCACGATGAAAATCTTGAGTTTTGAGGATCATTCTTGATATTTGATGTTATTTTGATGAGCTGAGCGAGCGAGCAACTTTGTATATACACTTGTGTGAATGTTCAGATTGCAGCCCGAGGGGCTCGGGTGAGTTTCAGATGGGTTTTGGTTGATTTGGAATGTCTAATTAACAGTTGCTGGTGTGAAGTTGCAGGTCACGTATTTGCGAGAACCTGATCGCAATTACGAGCTTCACATTTGCAATGTCAGGCTCGCGAATGTGAAAGGGGCTGGGATTTGGGAACTTTTCAATTACGAAGTAAGAGACGAATTTGCGGCTGATGGGTGCATCATATTTGTGATGGTGGGGTCACATTGCAGCCCTGAGAATTTATGAGCTGCTTCGCTTTTGCGAAACACGGGACCGCAATTGCGAGCTGGGGGCCCTTTGCAATTGCAAAGGGAGTGTGTCATTTGCAAAGACTGCATAGCTAGGGCACTAATCACATTTACGTTTAGTGGTTCGCTTTTGCGATGGCCGCAATTGCGATATGACATCTGCAACTAGGTAAGAGCGAGGAATTTTAGGATTTAGCTTATTTTACACCATTTTCAGCCATAAATTCATTGGGAAGCAACTTTATTTAATTTTCAATCAGTTTCAACTACTTTTATGAAATTTTAACATAAAATATATGAATTTAGAAATTAAGGATTTTGTGTAAAATTTAGGAATTTTATAAATTAGAGATTTAGACCTCGAATGGAGATCAGATTTAGAAACAAATCACATATCCGGCCTTGGGAGTGAATGGGTAACCGGGACTTGGTTTGAATCTCGAATTCTGACCTAGCGGGGACCGGGGTTGACTTTTATTGACTTTTTTAAATATTATCAAAATTCGACGTAGGTAGTTTTTAAAGCTTGTTTTTGATTGTTTGAATGACATTTGGATTGATTCGGTTGGTTTGGAGGCTTGTTCGAAAAGAAATGTTGTGGTTGATGGTTGATTTGGTTTCAAAAAGAGGTAAGTTTTGTGGTTAACCTTGGCTTGAGGAAATTAGGATTTGATTGGTCTATTTTCTACTTGATTTATGTGTGGGGACGTGGTATATGCAAGGTGACGAGTGTATATACGTTGTCATGGGTTAAGCATTCGGGGCGGGCTACTTAATTGCTAATCTTCAATTACTTCATGCCTTCATTTATTCCATGTTACTACGTGTCACATGCTTTAATTGCTACATGTTCTTACTTGTTCATTTCATGCCTTCACTCGTTACATTCCTCAATTTGTTATATGTTTTCATGTGTTTATGCCTTCATTTATTGACTGCTCTTACTTGCTTTATGATTTTAAATGTTGTTAGTTAGCCGCTTTCACTATGTCCTTACATGTTTATTCGCGTTACTTGTTTCTATTTCACTTTGAATTTTCGTATTGGATTGTCTTAAAGCATTTCTACATTTTAGTTCCTTTTTACATATGTCGTAGGATACACCGTAGTTGTTTGTGGTATTTATATGAATTTTGGGATCGATTTTCACTTTGCAACTAAGAAGTTATATATATATGTGCGTGTGTGTGGGAGAGGGGGTGATCGGGTTGAGCGCTGCAATGAAGAAGTTATATTATGTTTATTCTTGGCTTTTTTGTTCCATTTTTGTAATTTGTTGTGAAACTGAGCATCAATGATATTCTGTGGATTTCTATTGTGTATTTCTAATTCTGGTTTCTTGCTAACTGTTGTTTCTCTATTCCATTTTATTTTTCTACTTATACTCATACACGTTTATAGTGAGTGTCTTGTCATAGCCTCACCACTACTTCGTCGAGGTTAGGCTCATCATTTACGGAGTACATGGGGTTGGTTATATGCATACTATACTTCTGCACTTCTTGTGCATATCCACTTGTTGGTCCCAACGGCACATATAAGAGATTTGTTTGGGCCTTAATTTCACAGGAAACTTGAGGTAGAGATGCATAACGTTTGCAAACTCTGAAGTCCACTTCCTATCTATTTTACTATTGTATTTCGTTTCAGGCAGTTGTATTTTCTTTCAGACCTTGTTTCTAGTACTTTTAGTAGCTCTTGCACTCGTGACACCCGTTTCTGGAGTTAGACTGGACAACATGTATGGATTCATTATGTGTATTTTAGATTAGTTCAGTCTTTAATTCTTAATATTCTGCTGTTAACTTGTTAATATTGTTAAATCTTTAGGTAATGCCAGCTTGCCTAACAAGCAGATGTTACGCGCCATCAAGACCCCATTGTTGGGATTTTGGATCTTGACAAGTTGTTATCAAAGCACTAGGTCACGTAGGTCTCACGAGTTATAAGCGAGCTTAGTAGGATCTTGAGAATTGATACGGAGATGTTTGTACTTTTCTTCTAGAGGCGATAAGGCTTTAGGAAAATTTTACTTCCTTTATTTTTTTATTTTGAGACTTTATTCTGGCATTGAAATTGAATTATTCTACTCTTATTCTCTCGCGGATGGTGATAACATGAGCTTCGTCTATAGCAGATCCGGAGCCGGAGTCCTAGGTTGCAGCCACTACTAGGGGTAGGTGTGGGGGCTGAGGTAGAGCAAGAGTTAGAGGCAGAGCTCAGCTTAGAGCATGTGCAACAACACCTATTATGGATCCTCTAATAGAGAAGGATGATTAGATCCCTGTTACGACTGAGCCAGTTAGAGAAACTCAGGTCCTAGAGGGGTTCTTTGTCACCTAGTGCTTCAAGACGCCCTAGTCCACCTGGTTGGTGTTATGGGGAGTGTAGTCCAGGCCGGTGTGTTCCCTATAGCACCAGCTGTCTCTCAGGATAGAGGAGGAGCCCGGACTCCCACTACTCACACTCTAGAGCAGATGACTCACGTGGTATCAGAACCCAACGGTTCTACCAATTGGGGTAGCTTAGCTCGTTGTTGCTACATAGTCTGGGGAGATACTCACGATTTCACCTGAGGGGATGAAGAGGTTGGACAAGTTCACTAAGTTGTTTCCCCTCGCTCTGGTGGTACACCTTCTGAGGACCCCTATGATTTCTTAGATCTTTGCCATGAGTTAATGCACAAAATCGGTATAATGGAGTCTAACAGAGTTAACTTTATAGTGTTTCAGATGCATGGTTCTGCCAAGAGGTGGTAGCAGGTGTATGAGCAGCGTAGGCCAGCAGGTTTAACTCCTCTCATTTGGGCTTAGTTCTCACAGTTGCTCTTGGAGAATTTCATTCCCTTCACTCAGATAGAGGAATTCTGTAGTCAGTTTGAGTGCCTTTAGTAAGGTAGCATGGCCATTACCCAGTATTAGATTATATTTGTGGATCTATCACACCATGCAGTTATCCCCATCTCTACTGTGAGGGAGAGGGTGTGTAGGTTTAGAGATGGCCTTATATATAGTATCACGATACATATGGAAAAGTGAATGAGGATGATATTTTCTTACTCCGGTGTTAGAGATTACCAAGCGGTTCGAGAGAATTTATGGCCAGAGTAGAGAGGAGACATCTGAGGAGAGGCCTCGTCATTCTAGTATTTTTAGTGGTGCCTCGTTTAGTGGTAGGGGTTCATTTGCTAGAGGCAATCCTATCAAGACGGTTCAGTCAGCACTTCAAGTATCACATGGTGCTTCAGAAGGTCGTGGTTCTTATGGGTCTCTTCTTGAGTAGGTAGCATTTAGTGCACCTTAATCTCCCATCATTGAGTTGTTAATTTAGAGATATCACAATGGTTATTTGGAATCATTAGGTTCAGTCTTAGATTCATCAGCCACGTCAACAGAGCGAGTGATTTGGGTGTGGAGGTATGGGTCACATCAGGAGGTATTGTCCCAGACATCAGAGTAGCATGCCACAACAAGGTACTCTTGCCATGATTCCAACACCCGTTGCTCCACCACCTTCGCAGCCAGTTAGAGGTAGGGGTCAGGCAGCTCGAGGTGGAGGTCATACACTTAGAGGCGGAGGCCAGCCAGTGAGAGGTCGTTTGAGAGTTGGAGGTCAGATTGTTGGGGCTCAACCCCAGTGCTATGCATCTCCAGCTAGACCTGAAGTGGATTCGTCTGATGCAGTTAACACAGTTACTATATCTTTCTGTCATAGAGATGCTTATATGTTGTTTGATCCTGGTTATACATATTCCTATGTGTTCTCAAACTTTTCTTCACATTTGAGTATGTTGTGTGATTCACTTGATGTTCCTGTTTCTATATCTATACCGGTTGGAGATTTTATCATAGTTGATATGATTTATAGGTCTTGTATTGTTACATTCATGGGTATGATACCATATTTGATCTTTTATTATTTGATATGGTGGACTTTAATGTTATTGTTGGTATTGATTAGTTGTCATCGTATCAGGATATCTTGGATTGTCATGCCAAGATTGTGACGTTATCTATGCTGGGGTTGCTTATGTTGGAGTGGATATGGACTCTTGGTCACTCCACTTGCATGGCGGTTTCATATGTGAAGGTTCACCGTATTGTCGAGAAATGGTGTTTGGTGTATTTGACTTATATCCGCGATTCTATTACAGAGGTTCCTTCAATGGATTCGACTCCAATGGTGAGTCAGTTTCCATAGGTGTTTCCTACAGACTTGTCGGGTAAGTCACCCAAATAAGATATAGACTTTTGCACCGACTTGGTTCAAGGAACCCAACCTATTTATTTTCCACCATAATGTATGGCTCCAGTTGAGTTGAAAAAAATGAAGGAGTAGTTGCAAGATCTGCTTGACAAGGGATTCATCAGACCAAGTGTCTCGCCTTGGGGTGCGTCCATGTTATTTGTAAAGGAAAAGGACGGATCGATGATGATGTGCATAGATTATCAGCAGTTGAACAAGTTTACTATCAAGAACAAGTATTCGTTATCAAGGATTCTTAATTTATTTGACTAGTTTCAGGGTGCCAAGGTGTTTTCTAAGATTGATTTAAGATCTGGTTACCATCAGATGCAGAATAGGGAATCCGATGTTCCTAAGATAGCTTTTCGGACTCGTTATGGTCATTACGAGTTCTTGATGATGTCATTTGGCTTAACTAATGCCCTAGCAGTGTTTATGGATTTTATGAGCAGGGTGTTCAAGCCTTATATGGATTCTTTAGTGATTGTCTTCATTGATGATATTTAGTTAACTCTCGCAGTCAAGAGGAGCATGAGCAGTATGTACGGATTATACTTCAGACTTTGAAGATCGTCAGTTACATGCTAAGCTTTCTAAGTATAAGTTTTGGTTAGCCTCGGTTGCCTTTTTGGTCCATGTTATGTCTTCTGAGGGTATCAAGGTAGATCCTAAGAAGATTGAGGCAACCTAGAATTTTCCTAGACGTATTTCAGCTGCAGAGATTAGGAGCTTCTAAGGATTGGTGGGTTATTATCGCCGGTTCTTGGAGGGGTTTTCATCTATCTCAACCCTAATGACCAAGTTGACCCAAAAGGGTACTCTTTTTAGATGATCCAACAAGTTTGAGGCGAGCTTTAAAATCTCAAGACCACATTGACTACATCCCCAATGTTGTTCTTGCCTAAAGGTTCAAGATCTTACACCGTGTATTCATGCATCACATATTGGTCTTGGCGCGATACTGATGGAGGACGGTAGGGTGATTGCCTACACGTCTTATCACTTGAAGGTTCATGAGAAGAAACACCCCATGCATGATTTGGAGTTGATTGTTCACATGCTGATGATTTGGTGGCACTATCTATCTAGCATTCCATGTGAGGTCTATATCAACCATTGGAGCCTCTAGAACGGTTCAAGCCGAAGGACCTTGAAGCAGTTGGGAATATTTACCGGTAGGGGAGAAGCCATTATCCATGTACATCTGGCTTTGGCCAACCGATTCGTGAGATTGGATGTTTCGGAGACTAGACAGGTTCTTGCTTGTGTTGTAGCGCAATCATCATTGTTGGAGTGTATCAAGGCTCATCAATTTGAGGATCCTCACTTGTTGGTGATAAGACACGATGCAGCGGTGTGGTTCCAAGGAGGTTGTTAGTGGAGATGATGGTGTTATGCAGCTTCAGGCCCAAATTTGTGATCCAAATGTTGATGGGTTGAGAGAACTGATTCTTGAGGAGGTTCACAATTCGTGCTATTTCATTCATCCACATGTCACGAATTTATATCGTGGCTTGAAAAAAACATTATTGGTGGACGAAGATGAAGAAAGATATTGTCAGTCATGTCTCTCAGCGTTTGAATTGTCAATAGGTGAAGTATGAGCATCAAAAACCGGGTGGGTTGACTCGAATATTGGAAATATCGGAGTGAAAGTGGGAGCACATCACTATGGATTTCGTGGTAGTCTTACCATGGACATTGAGGAAATATGACGGGGTTTGGGTTATTGTGGACCGGTTGACTAAGTCCTCACACTTCATTCTGGTGAGGACTTACTATTCTTATAGTGATAGGCTCAGATTTACATCCGAGATATTATCCACCTGCACATCATTCCATTTCCATCATTATCACATTTTGGGAGTTGGGCATGCGAGTCGAGGTGAGTATCACATTTCATCCTCATACGGACAGGCAGCTCGAGCGTACTATTTTTATTTTGAAGGACATGTTGCGGGAATGCTCTATGGATTTTGGGGATAAGTTAGACCAGCTTTTACCTCTAGCGAAGTTCTCCTGCAACAGCAGTTATCAATCAAGCATTCAAATGGCTCTATACGAGGCCTTATATGAAACGCGATATCGTTCACTAGTTGGGTGATTTGAGCCCGATGAGGCAAATTGTTGGGCACTAATTTGGTCCATGATGCTTTTGAAAAGGTTAAGGTGATTCAGGAGCAACTTTGTACAACTGAGTCCAGGAAAATGAGTTACACGGACCGAAAGGTTCGAGATGTGACTTACATGGAGGGTGAGAAGGTTCTTCTGCGAGTTTCACCTATGAAGGGTGTGATGCATTTGGGAAGTAGGGAAAGTTTAGCTTGAGGTTTATTGGCACGTTTGATATTTTGGAGAGAGTTGGGGAGGTTGCTTATGGTCTTGCATTACCTAATAACCTAGCTAGGGTACATTCGGTATTTTATATCTCTATGCTTCAAAAGTACCATGAGGATAGGTCACATGTTTTAGACTTCAGTACGGTGCATCTTGATGATAATTTGACCTATGAGGAAGAGTTGGTGGCTATTATAGACCTGCATGTTTAGAAACTAAGATCTAAGAGTTTTCCTTCTATGAAAGTGCATTGGAGAGATCACCTAATTGAAGAGGCTATATGGGAGTCCGAGTCGGATACAAGGAGTAGATACCCACATCTTTTTACCTGTCCAGGTACATTTCTATGTCCGTTCGAGGACAAACATATCTTTTAAAGGTGGAGAATGTGCCGACCCGATATGTTGTTTTGAGTACTAGACCCGTTTTTCTATGTTTCAAGACCTCGCATAGATTCATTTGATGGTTTATGACTTGCGTGCGTGGTTCGGGCTGTTTTATGGAATGCTATTATGTGAAATTTTAAAGAAATGTGATTTTTAACTTAAAATGAGGCTTGAGTTTATCACAGTCAATGTTCTTGGTAAATGACCTCGGATCCGTATTTTGATGATCCTGGTATTCGGACTTGTACATATGTTTTGTTGGGTTCCTGAGTGAACCAGGCAAGTTTCGGCGCAATATGTGAAAATGAGCAAAAGTTGAGTTTCGAGTTGAAAATTTTGTGTTTTGATGATCGAATCTTGATATTTGATGTTATTTTGATGATTTAAGTGGGTGAGAGAGCGAGTTTGTATGATGTTAATATACTTGTGAGAATGTTCGGATTGGATCCTGAGGGTCTCGGGTCAATTAAGATGGGGTTTGGTTGATTGTTATGTCTGATGAATAGTTGTTTGTGTAAAGTTGCAGGTCTCGCATTTGTGAGAACCTGATAGCAATTGCGAGCCTCACATTTGCGATGTCAGCCTCGCAGATGTGAATGGGGATGTGATTTGGTCACTTCGCAATTGCAAAGTAAGAGGCGCATTTGTGAGCGGTGGGTGAATTTCATTTGCAACAGTGGGGTCACAGATGTGAATGGGGATGTGATTTGGTCACTTCGCAATTGCAAAGTAAGAGGCGCATTTGTGAGCGGTGGGTGAATTTCATTTGCAACAGTGGGGTCACAGATGTGAATGGGGATGTGATTTGGTCACTTCGCAATTGCAAAGTAAGAGGCGCATTTGTGAGCGGTGGGTGCATTTCATTTGCAACAGTGGGGTCACATTTGCGACCTTGGGAGTTTCTGAACTTCTTTGCTTTCGCGAAGCCTGTGACCGCATTTGAAAGTTGGGAGGCCTTGCGAATGGATTATCACATTTGCGAAGACTACATAGCTGGGGTACTGAACGTATTTGCGATTAGTGGTTCACTTTTGTGATGGTCGCAATTGCGAACAAGTCTTCGCAATTGCGACATCTACAACTAGGTAAAAGTAGAGAATTTCGAGATTTAGCTCATTTTACACCATTTTCAACCCTAAACTCTCTAGAGGCAATTATTGAAGAGGAGTTTCTTCAAAAATTCATTGGTAAGCAACTTTAATTAGTTTTAAATCTGTTTCAACTACTTTTCATGAATTTTAACATAAAACCTATGAATTTCAAGGTAGAAATTAGGGGTTTAAGGTAGAATTTAGAAACTTTATAAAATTGAAATTTAGACCTAGATTTGAGGTTGGATTTTAAAATAAATCATATATCCGAGCCGGGGGTAAATGGATAATAGAGATTTGGTTCAAATCTCGAATTTCGACCAAGCGGGCCCGGGGTTGACTTTTGTTAACTTTTTCAAATATGATCAAAATAGAACCTTTTGCATTCATGGCTAGTTTTTAAAGCGTGTTTTGGATTGTTTGAATGATGTTCGGCTAGATTCGCTTGATTTTGAGACTTGTTCCTAAGGGAAGGCCGTGGTTGATTGTTGGTTTAGTTCTGAAAAGAGGTAATTGTGATGGTTTATCTTGGCTTGAGGGAATTAAGATTTGATTAGTCTATTCTGTCATGACCCAAATTCTACTCTAGGTCGTGATGACGCCCAACACCGATGTTAGGCAAGCCAACACAATTCATCGAGTGAGTTCCAGTTATTTATTTAAAACCTTCCCAACAATATCTTAATTTAAATCACTAAGCAATTGAAAATGGCAAATGACAGAGGCAAATTAGATTTGAAATGATCAAGTTTAAATAATTACTTCCTCGAAAGGATAGTCTACCGATGTGTGTGCCAGGAACTAGTGTCAAAAGTATATGGGCATCTAGTAGAATAAGCAAAAGAATACATCTACCCTACTGTCTGAAACAGAATAGACAGACTAAGCAAAACAAGGACTCCACCGTGCTGCTGAACGACATCAAAAGAAGAATCTCACTGTGGAATCTCTGTCCGAGTATCAAGAACGCGTCCCGGACTGGTATCTTGATGCACCTGCCTCAAAACATGTACAGTTAAGTATTAAAGCGTAGCATGAGTACATAAATATTATATACCCAGTGAGTATCCGGCCTAACCTCTAAGAAGTAGAGATGAGAGGTCAACTTGACACTTACTAGGGCCAACAATATAATTAATCACGTGACAAAGCATGAATCTCTAATTAGCAGAATATAACATGCAATAACAATCTTTTCCCCATAAATATAAATATACATAAACTCTTATCTTTCAATTTACATTTTGGGTTTTAAGGCATTTTCAAACAATTCAAGTCACAGTAGTGCCAGGAAAATAGCATGCGCATATAGTATCGTGGGCGTACGACCCGATCCAAAATGATAATAAACTTTGCACTGCCGGAGGGTCGAATGACGCGAACTGTAGATGCATCTATTACCCCGCTCGTGGATCATACATGCGACGCGATCAATACAATTAAGCACATCAAGCAGGCAAATCAAGAATTTATCAAGAAAACAAGTATTCAAGAAATGTCAACTTCTCTTTAATGGTCAAGAAGATATTGTTAAATCTATTAGAATTTATCTACCTAATCATATGAGCTAAGCAAGTTAAATTTGCAATAAGGTTTCAAGTATAACAAGTAAGCAGGCTTTTAGGTCCTAGGCTACCCGAACTTAAGCATAATAGTAGCTTCGCACGGACTCTCGTCACCTCGTACGTATGTAGCCCCCACAATTAGTAGCACATAATTATTTACTTCACCTATGGGGACAATTTCCTCTTACAAGGTTAGAAAAGAGACTTACCTCGTTACGAGCCTACTTCCAACTCAAGAAAGCCCCCAAACCCTCAAACCAGAGCCGCACAATCCGAAACTATTCAAATAGCGTAAAAACCATTCATTATAGGCTTACAAGTTAATATTCTAGCTATTAAAGTGATTGTCCAACCTCAAAGTCAAGATTCCTAAAATTCACCCCCTCTCCCCCGGGCCCATGTGCTCGGATTCCGGAAATTCTTAAGGGAAGTTGTTGCCGATGACCATAGGATCAATAATATATGATTTTTACCAGATTCCATAACTAATTTCGTGGTTAAATCCCATTTTTATCAAAACCCTAGGTTTAACTCTAAACCCATAATTTTCACTAATCTTTATGTGTTAATCTACCCAAAAACCAAGTATTAAACTCACATCAAGTAGAAATAACAATGCTAGGTTGAAATCTCCCCTTTGGAAGCTCCAAATTCGCCCAAGATGTAATAAAATGACCCCAAATACGACTAAGTCCTAATTTTAAACTCACTGCCCAGCTGCCCCCTTCATCGCGAATGCGACAGGGGCCTCGCGTTCACGAAGGCCATTGGCTCAGGCCCCCTTAAGGCCCTTCATCGCGAACGCGACAACAGACACGCGAACGTGAAGGCTAGCTTGTCTAGACCTACGCGAACGCGGATGGGACAATGCGATCGCGAAGAACAAAGTTGGCCCGACCCAGCTACTTTACTCTACGCGAACGTGGGAGGCCTCACGTGAACGCGATGGTCACTGACTCATACCTTCGCGAACGCGGAGCAGCTATCACGAACGCGAAGAGCATTCCTCCCCCTGACCAACTCCTTCTTCGCGAACGTGATGATTCCTTCGCTAACGCGAAGAAGGAAACCAGAGCTGGGCAAATCTGTTGTCATGTTATTAGCTCCGAGGGGTCCGAAACTCACCGAGCCACCCGGGACCCCGTCCAAAGGCACTAACATGTCTGTATTCATAATATTGACTTGCTCGAATTCTCGAAACGCAAAAAAAAACAACGAAACCAATAATCCTACCCCAAAACCAAATTGAATCAAACTTTGAACTTCAAGTTCTTAAATCTATTTCCAACACGCCGATACGTACTTATACTAATCAGAATGATACCAAATTTTACGTGCAAGTCATAAATGACATTACTGAAATATTCCAGATATCGTAATTCTATTTGGACCTCGATATCATCAAAACATGTGCCAAACCACAATTATAGAACTTAAGAAACTTTAAGAATCGATTTTTCTCTATTTGGTGCCGAAACACTCCCGGATCATCTAAAACCCGTTATGGACATACGCCCAAGTCCAAAATCATCATACGAACCTATTGGAACCTTCAAATCTTGATTCCGAGATCGTTTACTCAAAATGTTGACCAAAGTCAAACTTGACCTTTTTGGCCAACCTTAACGAACCAAGATCCAACCCAAACTCTTCAAAATACTGAACCAACCATTCTCGAAAGTCATAAATCATTAAAAGAAAGTACAGGACGTCTTATTTAGGGGTATGTGGTTTTAGTAAGCAAAACGACCGGCCAGGTCGTTACATTCTCAACCTCTTAAGGAATCGTTCATCCTCGAACGGGTCTTGAATCATAAATGGAGTGCTGAACAAGTGTGGATATCTGCTACGCATGTCCTCCTCGGACTCCCAAGTCGCCTCCTCAACTGGTTGGCCCCTCCACTGGACCTTCACGGCGGAAACCCTCTTAGACCTCAACTGGTGATCCTGCCTGTCAATAATAGCAACTTATTCCTCCTCGTATCCCAATATCTCATCTAGCGGAATGGTACTGAAGTCTAACACATGGGACAAGTCGGCGTGGTACCTCCGGAGCATAGACACATGAAAAACCAGATGAACTTCTGATAAGCTGGGAGGTAGAGCAAGCTCATAAGCAACCTCCCCAACCTGCCTCAACACCTCAAACGAGCCTATAAACCTTGGGCTTAACTTGCCCTTCCTCCCAAATCTCATAATACCCTTCATCGGCAAGACTTTCAAGAGAACCTTATCGCTGACCACAAATGATACATCACGCGCCTTTTGATCTGCGTAACTCTTCTGTCTGGACTGTGCCGAGTGAAGTCTCTCCTGAATCAACTTTACCTTTTCCGAGTCATCCTTAACCAGATCAGTACCGTATAACTTAGCCTCGCCAGGCTCGAACCACCCAATGGGAGAATGACATCGCCAGCCACATAAGGCCTCAAATGGGGCCATCTCAATGATGGACTGATAGTTGTTGTTGTAAGAAAACTCGGCTAAGGGCAAGAACTTACCCCACTGCCCTCCAAAGTAAATCACGCATGCTCGAAGCATGTCCTCGAATATCTGAACTGTCTGCTCCGACTGCCCGTCGATTTGAGGATGAAATGTTGTGCTGAGCTCTACACGGGTGCCCAACTCACTCTGTACAACTATCCAGAAATGCGAGGTGAACTAAGGACCTCTATCGGATATGATGGACACAGGCACACCGTGCAACCGAACTATCTCCCGAATGTAGATTTGGGCCAACCTATCTGAAGTATAAGTAGTGGATACTGGAATGAAGTGTGCCAACTTGGTTAACCTGTCTACAACAACCCAAACCGCATCGAACTTTTGCAAAGTCCATGGCAACCCAACTAAGAAGTCCATGGTGATGCGCTCCCATTTCCACTCAGGTATAGGCATCTGCTGGAGTAGGCCTCCTAGCATCTGGTGCTCATACTTAACCTATTGGAAATTTAGACATCTAGCCACATACTCCACTATGTCTTTCTTCATCCGCTGCCACCAGTAGTGCTGCCTCAGGTCACGATACATCTTCGTAGAAACTAGATGAATAGAATACAATGAACTGTGTGCCTCCTCTAGAATCCTCTCATTCAGGCCATCAACATTAGGAATACATAGGCGACACTGAAGTCGAAGAACACCATCCTTTCCAATAGAAACCTCCTTGGCACCACTATGTAGTACCGTCTCCCCGAGAACTGCCAAGTGCGGATCATCAAATTGTCGAGCCTTGATCTTTCCCAATAATGAATACTATACAACAACACATGAAAGAACTTGATTGGGATTTGAAATGTCCAGCCTCACAAGTCTGTTAGCCAAGGACTGAATTTCCAAATGCTAGTGGCCTCTCCTCCACTGAAATGAATGCCAAGCTACCCATGATCTCTGCCTTCCTGCTTAAGACATCTACAACCACATTCGCCTTGCCCGGATGATAAAGAATAGTGATGTAATAGTCCTTCATCAACTCAAGCCATCTACACTGCCTCAAATTAATATCCCTCTGCTTGAACAAGTGCTGCAAACTGCGGTGGTCTATATAAACCTCATAAGACACTCCATACAAGTAATGTCTCCAAATCTTAAGAGCATGAACAATCGCTGCCAACTCCAAATCATGCACGGGGTAATTATTCTCATGAACCTTCAGCTAACGTGAAGCATATTCAATAACTTGCTCCTCCTGCATCAATACACATCATAAATCAACGCGTGAATTGTCACAATAAACTGTATACATCCCCGAACCGGAAGGCAACACTAGAACTGGTGTTGTGGTCAAAGCCGTTTTGAGCTTCTGAAATCTCACCTCACACTTGTCGGACCATCGGAACGGGGCACCCTTCTAGGTCAATCTAGTTAGAGGGGATGCAATGGATGAAAAGCCCTCCACAAATCGGCAATAATAGCCTGCCAATCCCAAGAAACTCATGATCTCGGTCGTTGAAGTGGGACGTGGCCAACTATGAACTGCCTCAATCTTCTTAGGATCCACCTTGATACCCTCTCCGGATACCACATGTCCTTAGAATGCCATAGAATCTAATCAAAACTCACACTTGGAGAACTTTAGCATACAACTTCTGTTCTCGCAAGGTCCGGAGCACTACTCTCAAATGATGCTCTTGCTCCACCGGAGATGTGACTAGATCATGATTTCATCAATGAAGACAATAAAAAAATAATCAATATAAGGCCGGAACACCCTGTTCATCAAATTCATAAATGCTGCTGGGGCATTAGTCAAGCCAAAGGACATCATAAGGAACTCATAATGACCATATCTAGTACAGAAGGCAGTCTTCAGAACATCAGAGTCCCGAATCTTCAACTGGTGGTACCCCGATCTCAATTCAATCTTAGAGAACACCATAGCACCCTGCAACTGGTCAAACAAATCATCTATGCGCGACAACGGGTACTTGTTCTTGATGGTAACTTTGTTCAACTGGCGGCAGTCAATACACATCCACATAGTCCCGTCTTTCTTCTTCACAAATAACACTGGATCACCCCAAGGTGATACATTCGTTCTGATAAACCCCTTACTAGCAACACCTTAAGTTGTTCCTTCAATTCTTTCAATTTCTTCGGAGCCATACGGTATGGTGGAATAAATATAGGCTGGGTGCCGGGAGCTAAGTCAATGTAAAAATCAATATCACGATCTGGTGGCATGCTTAGAAGGTCTAAAGGAAACACATCGGCAAACTCCCGAACCACTAGTACTGAATCAATCATCAGAGACTCTGCGGTGGTGTCCGGCGCATAGTCCAGATAAGCCAAACAACACTTCTCGACCATACGTCGAGCATTCAGATAACAAATGACCCAACTAGTTGCACTAACTGAGGGACCTCTCCACTCCAATTTCGGCAACTCAAGCATGGCTAAAGTAACAGTCTTGGCATGCAATCTAGGATGGCATGATAAGGAGATACCCAGTCCATGCCCAGGATGACCTCAAAGTCGGTCATATCAAGTAACAAGAGATCCGCTCTAGTGTCGAACCCATAGAATATGACCACACAAGACCGATAGATCTGGTCCACAGCCACAGAATCACCCACAAGAGTGGACACATAAACATGAGTACCTAAAGACTCACGAGGAATATCCAGGAAATGAGCAAACAGAGATGATACATATGAATAGGTAGACCCTGGATCAAATAATACTGAAGCCTCCCTACCGTAGACAGAGATAATACCTGTGATAACGACATTTGAGGCTAATGCCTCTGGTCTGGCCGGAAAAGCATAGAATTTGGCTGGAGCGCCGGCTGGCTGGCCTCCACCTGACTGGACAGAAGCTGGCTCAGCTCCCCCTGCGTGTCCTCCACCTCTAGAACGACCCCTACCCATCTGTCCTCCACCTCTGGGTGGCCAGACTGCTGGTGTTGTAATCATAGGTTGAGAACTCTGCCGAATCGCCTTGACCCGGAGCCTGGGGCAAGTTCTCCTCATATGGACTGGATCCCCACACTCATAACAACCTCTCGGCATCATAGACTGCTACCATGAAGACTGGACCGAATGGTCGTAATAACCACTAGAGGAACCCTGAAGGGGGGGGGGGGTGGAGGGGGACGATATGGACTCTTTGGC
>ML283409.1:0-14405 GCA_005239495.1 Nicotiana undulata | reverse complement strand
CGTGCCATGATACTTGATTACATTGCATTGTGAGGAAGAGAGTAAAAGCACGAAGGGTGATGCCGTTCCATTGTTTACATTTCTGGTACTTATACTTGTTTCCTTGGCTATTGTGTTAGATTGCCTCCCTTGCTTACTTCTACCTGTCAATTTGACTGCTTCAATTCACTTGTTCCCCTTACTGCTCCCGTATCCCTTACTTGTCTGCTTATCTCTTGCCTTGTGTTATCCCTGTTAGCTGCTGTAGAATGGGACAGGTTATCGTTATTGTCAAGTCTAGCCTCGTCACTACTTCGGTCGAGGTTAGGCTCGACACTTACTCAGTACATGGGGTCGGTTGTACTGATGCTGCACTGCACTTCTTAATGTTGTGCAGATCCCGCATCCGGACCCAGTGGACCACATTGAGGTAGTCACCTTCAGTCCACCCAAAGATTCAAGGTATACCGCTGGCGTTCGTGGGCCTTGGTGTCTCTCCTGCATTTGGATTCCTTATTGTCTTACTTTTTCTCCTAGTTTCAAGACAATTATATATTTCTTTTCAGACTCTGTATTTAGCACTCAGTTTAGATAGTCCATGAGGTTATGACACCCCGGTTTTGGGATTATGCAATGCTGTTATCTTTACTATGTCATTACGCATTTTCAAAGTATGGTTACATTTCCGCTGTTAAAGTTATGAAGTATGTTGGTTATTTCAGTTAAGATTTGAAGGGTATTAAATTTTACTACTGTTGGATTGATTTAAAAATATTAACGTGTAGTTTACGTTGGCTTGTCTAGAGGGTTCAACGTTAGACGCAGTCACGATCTGAAAGGTGGGATTTCGGTCATGACAGAACTCCTAAATAGCAGGATATCTAATGCACATAAGTAAAAAATCCTATAGGCAGGTTTTCTACATGCAATGCTTATGAAGATGCAGCAGCCGTACATTATATCACTTGTTGTAGTTATTAACTGTGAACAGGGCTTATATAAAATGACAGGAACATAATTGACATGCTGAAATAAAGAACTTAAACATGATTTCTATTGCATGATATGCATGTCCTAAACAGGATACTATTGCACACATAGGGAAATAAATCCTATAGTCATGATTTCTACCCGTTACTATACTAAACATGCATAACCCCCTCCCATATACACTATCTAGCCCCAATTATTCGTTTACAAATTATTACAAACCAAGAATAATAAATTACATAACTTAAAGGAAAAAAGAAGCTAATTCTATATGGAGCCTTCAATCCGGCCCATATCTCCCGACCTCAATCCTTTCGAGTTTCACAGCCTTTCATGGTCCGGGTCCGGCAAAGCTCCCTAAGAACCTCGTGGGTCCCTGGCCAATACCAGCACCTAGACATATTTTCCAAAGTTTGAAGCATGTGCAGTATGGAATTACCAGCCTCAGTGTGTCAAAGTTCAGAGGGAACTAAAGATTCTCTAAGCAATGCTTACATTGAGGGGGTAGCACCTAAGTTTCTAGGAGTAGTGTGAGGTGCTAGGAGTGAGTTTAAAAGAGGGATAGAGTTTTTGAAAGACAGGATCCAGCTGAAAGAGCTTACAAACTGAAGATTTATTTTAACATAATAGCTTTTGAAAACATTAGTAGTATCTGAGAAGAACAGATCAGAACAAGTCCAGCAATATGAAGACAATGGGGATTGGGGATAAATAGGTCGCATAATAGGCAAGAGAAGATGCATAGATTCAATAAAACTTGTTTAAACATAGTTGCACAAATAAGAGAAATTCAGGGGATAGATAAGCCACATAGTAATCAGGAAGAGATGCATAGATTTAGTAAAACTTGTTTAAACATTGTTGCACAAATCAAAGGGGTTCATGGAATCAAGAAATGACCAGGTTTAAACATGACAATAGACAGTAACATGATACATGCATAACAGGTACAAATCAAGAATAAACAGCAATCCTAAAAGCATTAGCATGTAAATCTTAAAGAGATGAAGCATGGTGAACACTGAAAGATAAACAAGAGACTTAATTGCAAGTTGAACAGTAGAAGCACAAGTAGAAGAAAATCAGGAGGATGACAAATTGAAACAATAATAAACACATTGGTTTGAGACTTGGAGTTTAATTAGAATATACCAGTGAGAAAAAGAATAAGCAGAATGAAAGAGCAAAATGAGCACAATGGTTAGCCTTGGATTATAGCCGGCTAACAGTAACCAAGAGCAAAAAAGAGCAGTAGTAGAGCAAATAGTTTTGTAAGAGAGAGTAAGTTCTCCGCCACTAATAATGTTGCCGCAAGTCATGGTACATCTTTGTGGCACCCGGATGAATGGAATACCGGGAACTATGGGCCTCCTGCAATATCAATCATGAATACCATCAACATCAGGCACACGAATACGGGCCTGCATCCTCAGAACTCCCTCGTCATCAACTGTGACCTGCTTGGCACCTCTGTGCCGAACCGTATCTCTAAGAACACATAAATGACGATTGTCATACTGCTGGCCTAAATACGATCATACAATGAGGGACGAGCCACAGTATGGGCCAAAACACTGTTAGTCTCATAAACCGGTTGGCCAAAGCCTGAACATCCAAAGCAAGCGGTCGCTCTCCGACTGATAGATAAGCAAGACTACCATACTGGCTGACTTCCGGCTAAAAGCATCAGCCACCACATTGTCCTTCCCCGGATGATATAAGATGGTAATGTCATAATCCTTCAACAGCTCTAACCATCTCCTCTGCCTCATATTCAACTCCTTCTGCTTGAACAGATACTGCAAACTCTTATGATCCATGAACACCTCACATGACACCCCATACATGTAATGCCTCCAAATCTTCAATGCATGAACAATGGCTGCCAACTCTAAATCATGAACTGGATAGTTCTTCTCATGAACCTTCAACTGACGTGAAGCATAAGCTATAACCTTGCCCTCCTGCATCAACACTGCACCATGTCTTACCCGTGAAGCACCACAATACACGGTATAAGGCCCTGGACTTGTGGGCAAAACTAACACCGGTGTCGTGGTCAAGGCCGTCTTAAGATTCTGAAAGCTCGCCTCACACTCATCTGACCACCTAAACTGGGCACTCTTCTGGGTCAACCTGGTCATCGGGGCTGCGATAGATGAAAATCCCTCCACAAAGCTGCAATAATAACCTGCTAAGCCCAAGAAACTCCGAATATTTGTAGCTGAAGTGGGTCTAGGCCAATCTCTGACTGCTGAAATCTTCTTGGGATCCACTTGAATACCCTCTGCCGACACAACATGGCCTAGAAATGCCACTGAACTCAACCAGAACTCATACTTAGAAAATTTGGCATACAATTGACTATCCCTCAGAGTCTGGAGGACGGCTCGAAGGTGCTGCTCATGCTCCTCTCGGCTACGGGAGTATATCAATATATCATCAATGAAAACAATAACGAACGAGTCCAAACAGGGCCTGAACACTCGGTTCATCAACTCCATAAAAGCAGCGGGGGCATTTGTCAACCCAAATGACATCACCAAAAACTCATAATGGCCATACCGAGTGCGAAAGGTTGTCTTAGGGACATCAGACGCCCTAATCCTCAGCTGATGGTAACCAAATCTCAAGTCTATCTTGGAAAACATTGTAGCACCCTGAAGCTGGTCAAATAGGTCATCAATCCTCGGCAAAGGATACTTATTCTTAATAGTAACCTTATTCAACTACCAGTAGTTAATACACATCCTCATTGAGGCATCTTTCTTCTTGACAAACAACACTAGGCACCCCAAGGAGAAACACTAGGCCTAATGAAGCCTTTATCCAACAAATCCTGTAACTGCTCCTTCAATTCCTTCAACTCAAGCGGGACCATACGATACGGCTGAGTAGAAATGAGCAAAGTGCCCGGAGCCAACTCAATGCAAAAATCAATATCCCTGTCGGGCGGCATACCCGGAAGATCAGCAAGGAATACCTCTGGAAACTCACGAACCATGGGCACAGACACCATAGAAGAAACCTCAGCACTAGAATCACGAACATAGGCCAAATAAGCAAAACAACCCTTCTTGACCATGCGTCGAGCCTTCATATATGAAATAACTCTACCAGAAGAATGATTAGGGGTCCCTTTCCACTCCAAGCGAGGTACTCCTGGCAAGGCCAAGGTCACAGTCTTGGCATGACAGTCCAGAATAGCATGATAGGGGGATAACCAATCCATCCCCAATATAACATCAAAGTAGACCATATCAAGAAGCAAAAGATCTACCTAAGTCTCCAGACCACCAATGACCACTAAGTATGAATGGTAGACTCGATCTACCACAATAGAATCACCCACCGGTGTAGGCACATATACAGAAGTACTCAGGGAATCACGAAACATACTCAGATAAGGGGAAAAATATGAAGACACATATGAGAATGTAGACCCCGGATCAAATAAAACCAAAGCATCTCGGCTGCAAACTGAAACATTACCTGTAATAACTGCATCAGAGGCCTCAGCTCAAGCCTAGCAGGAATAGCATAGCATCGGGCGGAGCCCCTCCCACCTGAACATCTCTGGGTCGACCTACTGCGGGATGACCTCTACCTCTCGTGGCCTGTCCTCCACCTCTATGAGTCTGACCTCCACCTCTGGCACCACGACCACCACCCCTAGTTGGCTGAGGGGGCGGGGGTGCACCTGATGCGGGAACTATGGCACGGGATCCCTGACACTGAGGACTGCCAAATCCTCGGGAGCAAAACCTGGAAATATGCCACGTACCACCGCAAGTGAAGCAAGACCTTGGTTGCTGAGAATACTGACCCTGGAACTGTCCCTGACCACCCGAATGACCACCCTGAAAGCTCTGAATCAGCGGTGCACCGAAGGGAGCTGATGGTGCACTGCGGGATACCTGAAGTGACGACTGGTAGAGCCTAGGAGGATGCCCTCTGCCAAAGGAATCTCTGCCTCCAAATGAGGCACCACTGAACCAGCCGAAATGACGAGGTCTCTTGTCAGACCCCTGACCACCGCCCTGTGATAAGACCATATCAATACGCCTGGCCACATCGGCCGCATCCTGAAAAAAGATATATGTACATGTCTCCCTAGCCATCTGAAGTCTGATAGGATGAGCTAAACCCTCGATAAACCTCCTCACCCTCTCACGATCAGTGGGGAGTATCATGATAGCATGTCGGGCCAGAGTGATGAACCTGGTCTCATACTCTGTAACAGTCATAGATCCCTGTTGGAGACGCTCAAACTGCCTCTGAAGATCCTCCCTCTGAGTAACTGGAAGAAACTTCCCCAAGAACAACTAAGAGAACTGAGCCCAAGTCAAAGGTGTAGACCCAGCTGGTCTGGTCAAGAAATAGTCTCTCCACCAAGTCTCGGCGGTACCAGAAAGACGAAAAGTAGCAAAATCGACCCCATTGGTCTCCATAATGCCCATGTTCCAAAGAACCTCATAACAATTTTCCAAGTAATACTGGGGCTCCTCTGATGGTGCACCAGTAAAAGTAGTAGGAAATAGCTTGGTGAACCGATCCAATCTCCATAGGGCATCAGCAGACATGGTTGTTCCCTCGACTGCCGGTGCTACAATACCCGGCTGAGCTACTCCGACTGTCTGAGGTACCTGAGTCTGGAACTGAGGATCTAGTTGCTCTGGTGTGTGAGTAGCAGGAGTCTGGGGCCCTCTCCCAGCCTGATAGACAGCTGGTGTAGTAGGAAGAATACCAGCTTGAGCCACGCTCTCCATAAGTCCCACTAAGCGTAAAAGAGCGTCTTGAAGAACTGGGGTGGCAATGAACCCCTCTAGGACCTGATCTGGTCCAAATGGAACCGTCTAAACAGGAACCTCACTAGCAAAGTCTACCTGTGGGTCCTCTACTGGGGCTGCTGCTCTAGGCTGAGCCCTGCCCCTGCCTCGGCCTCGCCCTCGGGCCCTCATAGGAGCTGCAACAGAAGGATCGGGTTGCTGATCGGTAGATGAGGAAGCACGCGTTCTCTCCATCTGCGAGAGAATAGAATAGAAACTCAATTAGCATTTAGAATTCGAATCGCACGACAAAGAACAAGAAAAGTGAAGTGATTCTTAACTTTGCAGCCTCTAGGGGATAAGTACAGACGTCTACGTACCGATCCCTCAGACTCTACCAAGTTTTTCCGTGAATTGTGAGACCTCAACAACCTAGTGCTCTAATACCAACTTGTCACGACCCGAAATCCCACCTTCAGGCCGTGATGGCGTCTAACATTGAACCCGCTAGACAAGCCAACATATTTGGTTAGATTTACTATTTTCTTTATTTACGACATTTAAAATAACAACAATAAACATGAATAAATGAATAAGAGTGCGGAAGCTAGGAATTTGTCAACTTAATATAATAAATGTTACAAATTTTCTATACATAAACCCCCAGAACTGGTGCCACAATCTCACGGACATTCTAAGATTCTAAAAACATGAGTTTGAAATAAAGAAGTGTAGTTGTCTAGAAAGACAAGATAAGATAGAAGAAAAGAAATAGATGGTGACGCCAAGGCCTGCGGACGCTTGCAGGACTACCTCGGTTTCGTCGTGGACTGAAGGATACTCCCTCGCTCAATGTCCACTGGGTCCGGCACTGTAATTTTCACAACATAAAGAAGTGCAGGTGTAGCATCAGTACAACCGAACCCATGTACTGAGTAAGTGCCGAGCCTAACCTCGGCGAAGTAGTGACGAGGCTAGGACACGAAAAATAACGAATACATGTGCAGTTCAATAGTATAATGAAAAAGCAATGACAAGAAATAAACAGTTAACACAAAAGCGGGGTTAACATGCTGGGAAAAAGGGGCAATAACTTACTGAAATAACAGAACAAGTGAACAACTGAAATGTATAAATAACTGCACGAATTAACAACTCTGAACAAATAAATAAACAAAAACGGAACGGCATGTCCCCCCGTGCTATAACCTCACAAAACACTCGGCACGGAATGTCCCTCATGCATAACCTCACAATCACTCGGCACGGAATATCCCCTCGTGCATAACATATGTAAAAGAAACAATTGACAGGAAAGGCAACAAATAAGAAACCTCAAATGTACAGAAATAATCAACAAGTATTCTACCGTCCCGGTAAGGGACTCAGCTATAACCAATCTCACTCAGAGGTATAATTTTAACAAATGATCCTCAACTGAGCGAGTAATCAATAACAATCTACATCATGAAATACCCTCAATGTATCACTTCCAGAATGACAATTAATTCATTACACAGAGAATATCAAAGAACACAATATAAATCATCAAGGTCGACTCACGGGCATGCTCGACCACAACATATAGGTACCCGTCACCTCACCTATACGTTGGACATGGATTAAAACATAGCAAATAAGACTCTATACCTATTCCCTCAAGCTAAGGTTAGGCCAAACACTTACCTTGACTCCAAGAATGCAAATCAAGCCTCTAGCACCGCTTTTCCTCTCGAATCCGACTCTGAAACAATCGTATCCAGACACAATTGACTCAATAACATCAATAATTACTCATGTCACACCTCCTTTTTTTACTACCCCATATGCATTGTTGAAGGGTAATAAGGGAGTTTTTCCAATTAAAGTGACATTATTCGGATTTGGGATTTATTTTATTTCAAAGTCGCCACCCGAATTTTGACGATGCTCCGGGACACCGTTTTGTTTTGAAAATCCCAAACCGAGGAATTTTGACTCTGTTTTGATTTATCTGCGACCAGAAATCCGAGTAAGGAATTCTGTTAACCCGGGAGAAGGTGTTAGGCATTCCCGAGTTCCGTGGTTCTAGCACAGTCGCTTAACTATTATTATTTGGCCTAAATTTTCTGATTGTTTTACGTGTTTTAAACTATTGTATATTTAAACACTTTGAAATTTAGCCGCTTTTGATAAGTATGGATTTATCTTCAAAACAAGTCACGAGAGCGTGCACTTGTCTGCTTTTAAACGTATTACAATTACGCCACATGAAATGCACCCGTAACTGCAACACGTGATTTTATTATGATTTGAAGTTTGGAGACGGGGACATGAGTTGTCGCACCCGAGTGTAGGTTACGTAGTCAACACTATGGGTCATGATGATTTAATTGCTTATTTGAAACAAAACTACGATTGTTCATGAAGTATTCCGCAGAGAGCTCAGTCTCAAATGTGGTAAATACGAATCAATGGCTTCATTTCTCAATCACAGTAAGGTAAGTCACGATAAAAGAAAAATTCAAACTTTAGTTCTGTTAACCTGGTACACAAATGAACATTTCATCAATTTAAGTAACTCAATTTAGCTTATTACACAACTTTCCATTCCTATCAATTGGGCGGTTTGATTAATCATTTCTCCTGCCTATTAGAATTTCAACAGTACTTCTAACAATATATTTAAGTTAGAGGCATATGAACATTTAGAAACACAACACTATAGTTAATGAATTCACAACATACATGTAAAAAATCAATATGCTACATTTGAGATATCAACACTATATTGAAGCAGTGAAGCAATAAACCAACAATTATATTGTCATCTCAGTTCTACAAAAACATGGACAACAACAAATATAAGAAAACTCCCTTCGGGAACCAAATTTGTTACTTACCCATAATAACAAATGAATCCCGTGACTTACAACATGTTAATTATTATATTGTTTGAACTTATGGTCGGACCACATGAAATGCACACCCGAATGGGATTTACGTATCGTGACCATACCACGGGAACCGTACCCATAGTCACGATGGTTTATTATTAATAACGCCTAAAGCAACTAGTGCATCTGAATTATTTTTCCTAAGCCACAAAATTTGTTATACAAATTCAAGTCTACGTGCAGAAGGAAACGAACCAGATCTAATCAATAACACATGTTTCAAATACATTTTCTTTTATATATTGAAATGGCTAGAGACAGTATTCAAAAAGATTTTAACCCAAATCTTATGTGCAGTCGGTTAACACCAGTTCACCAAAATTTTGGAGTTCCATTTTTTGCTTCAATGTTCACAAATCCAAACCAATCAGTAGGTGAATCCATAAATCTGAACCATACATATAATATTGCTACATCTTGCACTCTTAAACATTATGAAAGATAATTATAATCCAAAAAAAATCTAAAAATGGTAATTAACAACATCATATGCTTAAACAAACATGATATTGCGAGTCGCATCGCTGTAATCAGAAGATAACGCCATCTAAACTCTCATGCAAGATTACTTTACCCATTCTAATGCACTTGATTTCGCGGGACAACACAGATTTGCAAAATTGGAATCGAACACAAATATTTCATAACACCATAAGATGTTACTAATTCATAAACACAGCACTTGAATTTAAATAAGATCAAGCCAACAAATTCAGGAGTAATTCTAATCAATTAATCAATATACTCGAGCAAGAATACATAGGATTCTAGTGTGTACCTTAAAGCAGGGTAAACAGAGAAGACAATAGCCAAATAAAGGCTAATGGAAGAATCTGGAAGCTCGGCGCGCAAAGACAGCAACAAACAACAAATTCTTATACCCACACAGCTTGAGAATCCCCGAAAACCTCAGAGCAACACAACTAAAATTAGGAATCCCTTTTTAACCCTTCCGTTCTGAGTTTTTGCTCTGATTTTTTGAACTTGTTATCTTGTAAATTCGAGATTCCACGCTACTTTCTAGAGTCTAAATGCGTGTGTGTCAGGTGAGAGTAGTCGTTGGCATGGTCCAAGGAGATGGAGGTGGGTGGTTGTTTCGCCGAGGACAGAGTAGCGAGGGAGACGACCCATTTTTTTAAGACTTTGTTCTGTTTTTCTTGTTTTTGAGTGTCTTTCCCGTTATTACTGTCGTTTTTCGGCGAAGCTCGCTGGCAATGGAAATTTCACAAATGGTTTTGGCCCAGCTTTCGTGGTGATAGATGAAGAAGACGAAGGCACAAAAGGGGGAAAGCGCTGATCGCATCTTAAGAGGGAAAGCCTGATAAGAGAAGATGGGAGTAAGGGAGATGGTTGTTGGTCTCTCTTAGGTTGTCGATCAAGAGGAAGAAGGAAAAAGAAGGGGAGGGGCAAACGGCGCAGCTGGGGGGATCGATCTGATGGAGATTAGGTTCTATCTTTAGGGTTATAGTGAGAGGGAGGTTGGGTCGGTCGGGTCGGGTCGTTGGGTAATGGTCTTGGGCCTGGGCAATTCCAGCCCAGGTCCGCTTTTTACTTCATTTTTTTAAACTAGTTTAATTAGATAAGTTAAGATTAAAGTGTAACAATTGATTATAAGCTAATTTTGCTATGAGTTCTATTAAGCTCACACCTTTCAATTTAATCCTAATCATTTAAAAGGCAAGTTTTCACGATTTTGTTGAAAGAAATAATTAAATTAAGAATTTGAATATTAATTGATTTTGTATCAAACAATTATATTTATTTAAATAGTAGCCAAGGTTATGTGCTTAATCAAACCATTTTAAATTATTTATAGATTTAATGATGAATTCTGACTACATAATGTAAAATGAATTCACAAACAGCATCAGAATTCAATAAAACCCATAAAACTAATTAATTTACTGAAATTTTTTTCAGGATTATACGATAGGCAAAAATCACGTGCTCACAACTCAACAATTCAATTCTAAAGCCTAATTATAGATTTCCCAACATTCTTCAAAAATTCCAAAATTTGACCCCGGGCCCGCTTGGTCCAAACACGAGGTTCGAACCAAAACCCGATCACCCATTCCGCCACGAGCCCGAATATACAATTTGTTTTGAAATCCGACCCCAAAACGAGGTCAAATTCCCAAAAAAATCAAAAAGCTCTAACTCTACCCAAAATTCCAATTTCTACCCTTTAATTCCATGATTTTAGGCCTAGAATCTAATAATTGATGATGAAAATGGAAGAAAACGAGGTTATAATTACTTACCTAAGAGGCTATGGTGATGGAGCTCTTCAAAGGTTGTCTATCGGGTTTGGGGAAGAAGAGGGTTTATGAAATTTTGCAAAATCCCGTAATGAAACATTCTATTTTTGACACTTGAATTAACTGGGCAAAAATGACCTATGAGATCGCGGATAAACGGCTGCGATCGCATAGAGGACTGCCTATTAAGCTACGCGATCGTGGACTAATTATTACGACTGTACAGGATCCGTAACCCCNCCCCCCCCCCAGCCTACCTAGTAACTCACATAACACATATTGAACCTGTTCCAGGCTCCGAAACCATAATACGGGCCCGATAACACAGGTTCCACATAAATTCTCATTTTCAAAAACCTTTATATTTTTCAGAAAATAATTTTCTTTAAAAATTCATTTCTCGGATTTGGGACCTCGGAATTCCATTATGGGCATATGCCCAAGTCCCATATTTTCCTACGGACCCTCCTGGACCGTCGAACCACGGGTCCGGGTCCGTTTACCAAAAATATTGACCAACGTCAACTTTATTCAAATAATTATCATAAATTCCACATTTTATCAATTTTCTACATAAAGGCTTCCCGGCTACGCGTCCGGGCTGCGCACGCACATCGAGGTGAGATAAACGGAGGCTTTCAAGGCCTCGGAACACAGATTTAGGTAAATTACACGGGATGACCTTTTGGGTTATTACATTTATTTCTCCAAATACTGCACATATCGTGGTTGCGCCTATTGGGATTATGGAAACCCCGGTGGACTTTGGACAAGATTTTCTTAAAGAGTTATTATACGGACAACATATTAACCCAGGCTAGGTTTGATTATGATGCATGTACAATTACTATCAGAGTAAGGTTTCTATAGAAGTCTAGACTGGTACCCCCAAGCGGAGAACTTGAGAGGGAAAGGAACGGAATCGTCGATTGCACCGCTGATCGACTAGTTTTACCGTAAATAAGCCTTTCCAAATTCAAAAGGGTGATATAGGAAGAGCACTGACACTCATCAAGTGTGGCTATGGCATTAATTACGCACAAGTGGAATATGATGTTGAGCATGTATTAAAAGAAAATAACACGTGGTCACGTATTTGCACGATGAGAATGATAAAAATCGGTATTTAATAATTGTAAAGGCATTTTAAGAAAGAAAACAAGGAGAACAATTAGTTTCCTTAGTAAAAAGCAATAAAAACAGGAAAGAAGGAATTTAGTAAGCATAATTGAATGAACAAAGGCAAATAAATTCATATAGAGTGGGAAAGGAAAAGGGTGTGCTAGTATTAACAGAATAATAAAGACATGCTTGTTGAAAAAGACTAATTCACAAAACAAGTTAGTTATGGTAAGAGCCTAAGGATATCCCCAGCAGAGTCTCCATGTTGTCGCGCCCCCTTTTGCTCGCTAAATCGGGTTTCGACATTTTGACAACTCCTTTTGAGAGGGTAGGGAAAAGGAATTGGTTATTAGAGTCGCCACTTAACGGATTACGGTGCGTAAGGGCAGCTATAGCAGATAACTCATACTATAGCAGTTTTCATTACCAGAGATCATGTAAGGGCCCAAATTACCTTGAGGCGAAGGTGTTATGAACCTCTCGAGGTCCACAACGGTGGGTCCCGACCGAACTTAAATTGTGTGAATTAATCTAAGAAAGCGAAGAAAATATTTAATAAGGATAGGGGTTCCTATATTTTTTAGCCTATAGGATCATCCCGTGCAACATATAAAATACTTCGTAACTCCCCAAGATGGGGGTGTTACTCATATTATTCAGCGGGCATAGACTATCATCTCCTGCTACCCGATTACTATCTTTGAGTTGTTACCTAAAGCGCTCTAATTGATTCAAGTTTGTTTCCTATGCGTGTACTACCCGTCCCTTACCTATGGTACTGGAGGCATTGGGACCTCTATTTGGGATGGTTCTAGACTAAGCCTAGGTTGCTCAAAATTGTAAAGTACTAGGCGACAAGCAAAACAGTTAGGAGTTTTCAAATAAAACAGATATTGGCTCATATTGATCTCCACACATAAACATCAAAAGCACGCAACTGATTAGCAGGTTTTGTTAATCGCAGAATCCTATAGGCAGGATATTAATGTGAAAAATAGGGGAACAATGACATACAGAAGAATTTTCTTAATGCAAGTGCTAGGACCTATTATTTTCCTACTGATTATAATTCAATATAGTATCTGGGCGTTTCATGCGTTAATGAATAACAGTAAATCACAATCATAAGTCCATAATTATTTTTTAATCCTATAGGCGTATTGTCTAAGTGATTGACAATGATAATCGAATTCTGAACCAGTTAGTAAAACCCTATAGGCATGACTCCTACGAGTGTGATGATTATAGGCATGATTTCTATCATTGAAATAATTATTACCCTATGAGCATGATTTCTATCCTTGAACTGATTTTAATCCCATAGGCATGATTTCTAGCATTGAACTGATTTTAAGCAGATAAGCATGATTTTTAATAATGAGCTGATTTTAATATTATAGGCATGATATCTATTGTTGAACTGATTTTAATCTTATAGGCATGATATCTATTATTTAACTGATTTTAATCCTATAGGCATGATATCTATTATTGAACTGATTTTTATCCTATAGTCATGATATCTATTATTGAACAGCATTTAAGCAGGAATTTATACACATTGAGCCAGAAAATAGTTAAGCCAGATATTGGTCCTATAGGCATGTCACGACCCAAATTCCCACCCTTTAGGCCGTGACTGCGCCTAACGTTGAACCCGCTAGGCCAGTCAACGTATAACTTACAATAGCAATTTAAAATCATTTAATACGGAATAAAACGCTAACTCATCAACTTCAACCAATTTCTATCACTTCTGAGATAATAGTGGGGCAACTGTTCAACCCAAAATCGATAACATGTTTTTCTTTCTTTCATATTCCCAACAGAATTCCCTCAAGCATTGCTAATAAAAATAATGAAACTTAAAATGCGGAAAGTAAGAACATAACAATCATGAAATAACGTAAACTCTCAAAACCGGGGTGTCACAATCTCACAGACTAACTACTAGAATACTAAATACAAGTCTGGAATGAAAGTACAACATTGTCTTGGAAATAAAAGAGAAAGACAATGAAGCGGCAAAGGAAAGAAGCCTTNTATACCTCGAAGCTCTGACGTGGACTGAAGGTATCTCCCTCAGAACGCTCCACGGGGTCCGGTAGCAGGGTCTGCACAACACAAGGAAGTGCAGTGTAGTATCAGTACAACCGACCCCATGTACTGAGTAAGTGTCGAGCCTAACCTCGGCCGAAGTAGTGACGAGGCTAGACTTGACATTACGATAACCTGTCCTATTCTACAGCAGGTAACATGAAATAACACAAGGCAGGAGATAAACTGGCAAGTAGGGGATACGGGAGCAGTAAAAGGGGGACAAGTGAAATAAAGCAGTCACATCGACA
>ML283406.1:112029-186998 GCA_005239495.1 Nicotiana undulata | reverse complement strand
GGGGGGGGGGGGGGCTTAGAAACACTCTTATACTTAGAGGGTCCTTAGTTTAGGACCGTTGGATCAATGAGATCCAACGGCTGGGAGGGATCACTTATTGAAACGGGGTCGTTTAATAACAGGAGGGGGCCGGCCGGGTTAAGGGGTAATTGGGCTGGGTGTTATGAGTAGTGTAGAGAAGGGGATTGGGCCTGGGTTCTTTTGGCCCAGGCTGATTAATTCACTTTGTTACTTATGATTAATTAAATTAAAACTAAATAAAAAATGTGATAATTAATCCTAACCTAGTTTTTTGTCCAATTATAAGTTAATTAATTAAAATCACACTATTTACTTTACTCCTAATCAATTAAAGGACAAATTTTGCAATTTTGCTAAAAGAAATAATTAAATTGGGAAATTAGACCTTAACCTACTTTATGTCGAATAGTGATATTTATTTAAATAATAATTAAGGTTGTGTACCTAATCATGTCGCTTTAAATCATTTATATATTTAAAAAGACGAATTATGGTTATATATAATGCAAATAGCACGGAAATCCAATAAAATTCATAAAACTAGATAATCTATTGAATTTTTGTAGGACTATATGTTAGGTAAAAAATCACGTGCTCACAGTTACCCGTCTTTGTTCGGAAACATGAAGGGTTTCCGGGCAAAGAAAAAGTGAGCGGCCATAAGCGACTTCGACCATTCATATGTTCCGTTGTGAAGCGCTCGTGAAATGTTTGACCGAACCCTGCTTCAAAGGTTGCCTACATATCCTTGGCTATAAAGGAATCAGGTCAGTGTAGTTCTGGAAGTTTTGGTAGCTGGGACTACCGAGTAACTGTGGTTTCACTATGGTTGCTGCTGTTACTGCTGCTGATCTCCTTATTACACCCAAAGTAAACAAAATGACAGACTAACTAAACCTATCAGCTGCTAGTTACAAGATTCATATCTAAGACCTGGCCTTGAGCCTTGATCCTCTGCTGACTCCGACCCGGATCTTGATGCTTGTTAGCCGCAGATACTGGTTTCGTCTTATTGTTCCTCGGATCAAGGCAGGATATACCGGACAGATGACCTCAATCTCGTCCCGAATAGTCCATATCTTCCCCGTATCTGCACTTTGGATTCAGACTTCTCTTTTTGTTTTATTATTCTGGATCGAAACTTCTTCATTTTGGGTCGTCTCGGGTCCATTTTCCTAAAAATGTAATTTGCACAAAAATCAAAGAAAAACAAACGAACGAAATTTTCTGCCCCAGTTTTCACTAGGAAAATTTCTTGAGTTATTGTAAACAAATCTATACTACTTTATTCTTGAAAGCGATGAAAACCGGGCGCGATGCATCCGGGGTTATTTGAAGACTAGGGAGTGGATACCCTATATCTCAAGCGAGGTCCATTGGGGTTGGTGAAAATGAAATCAACTAGGGATTGTATACCCTACGCTGGGGAAGAAATTAATTAGGGAATATATACCCTTAATTGAAAAATAAATCATCAATTAGGGAACGTATACCCTTAACTGGAAAAGAAAGTAACAATTAGGGAATGTATACCCTTAATTGGATAAAAAAAAAGACATCAATCAAGGAATGTATACCCTTAATTGGAAAAGAAATCATCAATTAGGGAATGTATACCCTTAATTGGATAAGAAAACATCAATTAGGGAATGTATACCCTTAATTGGATAAGAAAACATCAATAAGGGAATATATACCCTTAATTAGAAAGAAAATCATCAATTAGGGAATGTATACCCATAATTGGATAAGAAAACATCGATTAGGGAATGTATACCCTTAATTGGATAAGAAAACATCAATTAGGGAATGTATACCCTTAATTGGATAAGAAAACATCAATTAGGGAATGTATACCCTTAATTGGAAAGGAAATCATCAATTAGTGAATGTATACCCTTAATTGGCATTGATTAGGGAGCACGTGCACCCATGTCGGGAAAAGAAAATCAATTAGGGAATGTATACCCTTAATTGGATAAGAAAACATCAATTAGGGAATGTATACCCTTAATTGGAAAGGAAATCATCAATTAGTGAATGTATACCCTTAATTGGCATTGATTAGGGAGCACGTGCACCCATGTCGGGAAAAGAAAATCAATTAGGGAATGTATACCCTTAATTGGATAAGAAAAGCAACAATTAGGGGATGTATACCCTTAATTGGAAAGGAAATCATCAATTATGGAATGTATACCCTTAATTGGATAGGAAGTCATCAATTAGGGAATGTATACCCTTAATTGGATAAGAAAACATCAATTAGGGAATGTATACCCTTAATTGGCATCAACTAGGGAGCGTGTACACCCATGTCGGGAAAAGAAAATCAATTAGGGAATGTATACCGTTAATTGGAAAAGAAAACATCAATTAGGGAATGTATACCCTTAATTGGAAAAGAAATCATCAATTAAGGAATGTATACCCTTAATTGGATAAGAAAATCATCAACTAGGGAATGTCTACCTTTAATTGGAAAAGTGTAGCTAGGGTTTGGGGACCTTATACCACTCCAGGTTTGAGCTATTTTCAACACAATTTTTTTTTTGAATAAATGCGGGAAAGGATTTTGGAGGAAACTTCCTTTTTGGAGTTGTTGCTGCAGAGCTGCTTCTAGCTCTTGCGCCTTTTCTTTTGGTTGCACCTGCTTTTGCACGATTGCTTTTGAGTTGCAAATGTTTCTTATTCCAACAAAGAACAATTCGTTAGTTTGGAACGGTGGTTGGTTTTGCGGCCTTGATTATTTCAATTGTTTGATCTCGGCTCTTTGGACGAAGATCTCAACCACTTGCTTGCTTGCTGGGGATTGGGATTCGTTTCCAAATCCTGGGACCTTGGATTTCCAGCTTTTGTTGTGGTAATCGGTCACGTGGGACCCAACATTTTGTTTTGCCTTTGTAGGCCTTTCACTTGCTTTCCTTTTGGGTTTCCAGAGTATCGGGGGAAGTTTTTGCCCCTCAGATTCTGCTGCAACGGTTAGTCGCAGGACTTAACCTTTCCAACTTTATTTCGCCTTTATTGGCTTTTCATTTCTGACTTTTCTTCCAACTTTAACTTTAGGGAATTTAGAATATTTCAGGTTTTCAAACCTTGCCGAGAGGGTTAGCCATGTGGGACTCAACCTTTCACTTCATTCGCCTTTATAGGCACTTCAATTTGATTTTCTCCTTTCAAGGGTTTTTGAGTTTGAAGCATCAGCCACTATGGCCAGTCGAGATTGACTTGATTCCCCTGACGAGGCTCGGTGCGCTTTGCATATTGGCTTGCGTCAAACGAGACCCCTGTAAGTCAGTTTTGCCATCCTTTCTTTGTTTTGCCTTAAAAATAGAGTCCGACTGAAAGGGATTGAAAGAAAATAACAAAGAAATGGAGACAATGAATTTTGACAAGAAATATCCCTTTTGGGAGAGAAAAAGGACTTATTTGGGGTTCACGCAACTTTCAATGAACATGACATGCGTCTTGGACTGGATGCCTGATCGATATAAACCATCTGACTCTCAGAAATTCGTCACGACTTTTAACTCGAGGTTGAGGAACCTTTCCCCAGACCATGTCGATATCAGTGACCAATCATCCTTTTTTCGATTAGTAGTGCCCTTTTCGGGCTTTCACCAGCTAACCTCTCTCATTTCTCTTCTCGACATCGCCTTGTAGTGCTCTTTGCGAGTTTTCACCAACAAGACTCTCTCATTTTTAATTTCTCTACTCGCCGTCGCGTTATGGTGACCGTGTGGGTTTTCACCGGTAAGACTCTCTTATTTTAATTTCTCTCATTGCTTGTGTGAGGTCCAAATATATGTATCTTCCCATTCTGGTCTTTCTTTGCCGATCGATCGGAAGGACTTGGCTAGGATTTGGGATCAACAGAATTTGTATTGAATTACAACCTTGGAACTTTCAGGTGAATCATTGTCGCATCTCAACACTTGCCCCAGTTTAAACTCTTGAGGGAATGTGGATTTTTATTTTGGTGTGACTGAACTCTAGGGAGAGGCTGCCTACGTATCCTTTCGGAATCAAGTCAGACGTAGTTCAGGCAAACATTTTTGTTTTTGTTTTGGTTTTCATTTTGATTTTTGTTTTCTCTTCTCTTTTTTTTTTTTTTGATTTCTTCCTTTTCTTTCTCTTTTTTTTTTCTTTTCTCTCTTTTTTCTGATTTTTCTTTTCTCTTTCCCTTTTTTTTGTTTCTTTCAAGTTCCAAAGAAGGTTAGTCAAAGAAGAGTAACCGGCTCAAAGGGTTTACAAAATGGTAGTGTTTGGGGTAGTATGAATGAAAAGCCTTCATCATTTTGATCAACCGTGTCGTCATCACGAACATGTTAAACATAATACCTTTTGGCTGCATCTGCATTGACTACCATTTTGGGGTCATTTCTTCGATGTCTCCCAAATACAACACTCCTTTTGGAAGCAATTTCCTTATGATGTACGGACCTCTCCAATTCGGGGCAAATTTTCCTTTCGCCTTTTCGTGGTGTGGGAGGATACGTCTTAACACAAGGTGCCCTACTTCAAAGTTCCTAGGCCGCACTTTCTTGTTGTAGGCGCGGGCCATTCTTTGTTTATACAACTGCCCGTGGCAAACTGCGGCCATCCTTTTCTCATCGATCAACGTTAATTGCTCTAATCGGGTTTTGACCCATTCATCATCCTCAATTTCTGCTTCGACAATAATCCGAAGGGAGGGAATTTCGACTTCTGCGGGTATTACGGCTTCAGTGCCATAAAACAATAGATAAGGAGTAGCTCCAACCGACGTGCGCACTTTCGTGCGATATCCCAGTAATGCGAAAGGCAATTTCTCGTGCCATTGCTTGGAAGTTTGAATCATTTTCCTGAGGATTTTCTTAATATTTTTGTTCGCTGCTTCAACGGCGCCATTGGCTTTGGGCCGGTAAGGGGTGGAATTGCGGTGTGTGATTTGGAACTGTTCACATACCTCCCTCATCAAGTTACTGTTTAGATTCGCGGCATTGTCGGTAATGATAGTCTTTGGGATACCAAAACGACAGATGATATTAGAGTGCATGAAATCCACCACTGCTTTCTTGGTGACAGCTTTGAATGTGACTGCCTCGACCCATTTCGTGAAGTAGTCAATAGCGACCAAGATAAATCGGTGCCCGTTTGAGGCCCTCGGCTCGATCGGCCCAATGACATCCATTCCCCAGGCAACAAACGGCCAAGGTGCTGACATAGGATGCAATTCTGATGGTGGTGCGTGAATCAAATCGCCATGTATTTGACACTTGTGGCATTTCCGGACAAAGCTAAAACAATCTTTCTCCATGGTCATCCAATAATACCCGACTCGCAAGATTTTCTTTGCGAGGACGTATCCGTTCATGTGGGGACCGCATACTCCTGAGTGCACCTCGTTCATAATCTTTTCGGCTTCTTTGGCGTCTATGCATCTTAATAGATTCAGATCGAGAGTCCTCTTATATAGTACTTCCCCACTTAGGAAGAAATTTTTGGCGAGTCTCCGGATGGTTCTCTTTTAGTCCCCATTGGCCTGCTCTGGATATTCGTTTATTTTCAAGAATCTTTTGATATCGTGATACCATGGTTGGACATCGGGCTCTACTTAGACAGTGTTGTAATAACCATGCCTTTCCTTGATTTGAATTTCCAACAGGTGGATGTGAACATTACCCGGATATGGAAGCATTACAGCTAGGGTATCTAGAGCATCGGGTAACTCGTTGTGGCATCAAGGAATATATCTGAACTCGACAGCTTTGAATCGTTTGCTAGTATCTTCCACATGTTGTCTGTATGGAAGGAGCTTAACATCCCGAGTTTCCCACTCTCCTTGAGCTTGCTTGATGATCAAATCCAAATCTCCCATGATCAATAAATCTTCTACATCCATGTCGATGGCCATGTTCATACCCATAAAACAAGCTTCATATTTGGCAGTATTGTTTGTGCAGAATAATCGAAGGCGAGCCGTGGCGGGATAGTGTTTTCTCGTGGGTGAAATCAAGATTTCCCCAATCCCAACACCTTTTGCATTTACAGTTCCATCAAAGAATATTTTCCAAATGTTGGCGTCCTCAGAAGTTATCTCGACTGAATTTACCTCTTCGTCTGGGAAGCAAGTGCTTAGGGGTTGGTAGTTGTCATCGACAGGATTTTCTGCCAAGTGATCTGCCAATGCTTGGGCCTTCATTGTCGTGCGAGTGACATAGACTATGTCTAATTCGGTGAGCAGAATCTGCCACTTAGCTAATCTCCCGGTGGGCATTGGCTTTTGGAATATATACTTAGAAGGGTCCAACCTAGTGATGAGGTAGATGGTATAAGCCAATAAATAATGCCGGAGTTTCTGAGCGACCCAAGTTAGAGCGCAACACGTTATTTCCAACAGCGTATACTTGGCTTCGTAGCTCGTGAACTTCTTGCTCAAGTAATATATGGCTTGTTACTTCTTACCGGTTGCGTCATGTTGCCCGAGAACACACCCGAAGGAATTTTCCAACACTGTCAGATATAAGAACAAAGGCCTTCCTGCTTCTGGTGGGACTAGCACTGGCGGGTTCGACAAATATTCTTTGATCTTGTCGAAAGCATTCTGGAATTCGTCCATCCATTTTATGGCTGCATCTTTCTTCAACAGCTTGAATATGGGCTCACAAGTGGACGTTAACTGAGCGATGAACCTGCTGATGTAATTCAACCTACCCAACAGGCTCATGACCTCCTTCTTGGTTCTTGGTGGTGGGAGATCCCGAATAGATTTTATCTTTGTCGGGTCTAGCTCGATGCCCCGTCGGCTGACTATAAACCCCGGTAATTTCTCAGACGAAACTCCGAAGGCACACTTGGCCGGGTTTAGTCTCAGATTATACTTACGCAGGCGTTCAAAGAATTTCCTCAAATGCTGGACATGGTCATCTTGCGTCCTAGATTTAATAATCACATCATCCACGTATACCTCAATCTCATGATGCATCATGTCGTGGAAAATGGTGGTCATGGCCCTCATATATGTTGCTCCGACGTTCTTTAGACCGAATGGCATGACTTGGTAACAATAGGTGCCCAGGGCGTAGTGAAAGCTGTCTTTTCTGCATCCTCTTCATCCATCAATACCTGGTGGTATCCAGCATAGCAATCCACGAAAGAGTGTACCTCATGTTTGGCACAATTGTCAACCAGGATATGTATGTTTGGTAGTGGAAAGTTATCTTTATGGATCGCTTTATTCAAATCTCGATAGTCGACACATACTATGACTTTTCCGTCCTTTTTAGGTACTGGAACCACATTGGCCAGCCAGGTGGTATATTGGACCACCCGGATCACTCCCGCTTTTAATTGTTTAGTGACCCCTTCTTTGATTTTATCACTCATGTCTGTTTTAAATTTCCTCTGCTTTTGTTGGACGGGTGGATAACCGGGGTAGGTTGGCAACTTGTGTACCACCAAATCTACACTTAGTCCGGGCATGTCGCCGTAGGACCAGGCAAACACGTCTTTGAATTCAAATAGAAGTTGAATCAGAGTGTCCCTAGTTCTTTCATCAATGTGGACGCTTATCATGGTTTCTCGAACCTCTTCTGCATTACCCAAGTTGACGGGTTCTGTTTTGTTTAGGTTCGACTTAGGCTAATTCTCGAATTGTTCTAATTCTCTATTTATTTCCCTAAAAGCGTCTTCTTCGTCATATTCTGGTTCTTGACTCATTATTTCGTGGTTAGACAGTGTATTAAGATCAGAGCATGAAGTCCGCAAGCATGTCATGTTATTTAAAGCCGCATTATTAGGACTGAAAATAAGAAAAAATAAGCAAAAATTAGAAGGAATAATAAACTATGAAATTTTGATTTTCATTTATTGAATTTGAACATAGGAGGGTTTACATTGGAATTCAAAAAGGCAGTAAATTAAAAACACTTGAGTTACACCCTGAAATAACTCATAGTGCAGGAAAGATGGCAAAACTGAACTACCGGGTCTCCCGCCTGACGGGGAATGGAGTAGCCTTCCAATTATGCAACTTGGCGTTTGGGCCCATGTATTGCACCTCAGCGGTGCTTGAGCCTTCTCCCAACTGGACCATGTTAGTTTCATACAACATTTGTTTCATGGCCTCGCAGATTCCCTCGATTTCTTTGGCTGTAAAGGCCTCTTGTTCTTCTTTGACATATTGTGGTTCAATAAAAGTCTCGGTAATATGTGGGACTGGCTGAGGTAAGTCCCATCCATTGCTTTTACGAGCGTCGACCCACTTCACATCTTCATCTGAAGCATGGAAACCTATGCCGAAGAATTTTTTAGTGGCAGGTAGAGAGATAGGTTCGGTGATACCTTGCAAGGATACCCCAAGCCCCTTTCCGGGTCTGTATCCATGTCTAATCATGTCGGTAGAGATCATGATTGATGCATTTGATAGGTAGGGTTGTGGTCATGGAGCACCTTCTCCATGCTGGTCGGCCGGCACAATTGCAAACGCTTGATAGACAATGTGCTCACTCCCCTCTCTGGCTTCAAGACAAGGGATTGAGGGGTCTCTGTAGATTGACTGTTCGTCCTCCCCGTGGACCACTATCACCTATTTTTCATATTCGAATTTGACCATTTGATGTAGAGTAGAGGGTACTGGTCCAGCGGCATGAATCCACGGTCTACCTAGCAAGAAATTGTATGAGGTATCCATATCTAGGATTTGGAAGGTTACAGTGAATTCACAAGGGCCGATCGTCATAGCTATGTCTATTTCGCCGATGGTGTCCCTTTTGATTCCATCGAATGCATGGACACAGACATTATTCGGCCTGATTCTCTCAATGCTGATTCCCATTCCTTGTAGTGTGGATAAAGGGAAAATATCTACCCCGGAACCTCCATCAAGCATAACTCACTTCACATAATATCCCTCACTTTTAACTGTTAAGTGTAAGGCTTTGTTGTGAGAGGCTCCCTCGGGCGGTAGATCATCCCGGCTAAACTAAATTTTGTTTACTGCAAAGAAACGCTCGGCCATTCTTTCCAATTGTTCGACTGAGGTCTCTGCCGGCACATATGCTTCATTCAGCGTTTTCAAGAGTATTTTCTGATGCTCGCTCGAACCCATCAACAAAGATAAGAGTGATACTTGATCAGGGGTTTTCCTGAGTTCCTCAATTGTAGCATATTCAATCATGTTCATCTTCTTAAAGAATTCTCCAGCCTCCTCGGCAGTGATGGGCCTTTTAAGAGGGAAGCGTTTGTCCTTATTTTTTGCCAGCTCTTTTAGATTGATGTATCCCTTAGAGGAGTTTGCTTCGATTGCTTCCCCTATGATATATTTTCCTTTGTATGTTACTACCATCTTGTTGTAGTTCCAAGGGACAGTAGTAGTATTTTTCATAGGAGCTTGTGGCGCGCGGCTAATAACAGTGGGCTCATTCAGCCTGGGTGAAATTATTTGCCCCCGCGCCACGTATGTCCCCTTTGGTACATACATTGTCGGGCCGTTTGTCATGGCTCTGTTGAATTGTAGCCTTCTGGGCGGGCTCAACATACCTTGTTCCTTCTTGGGTGCCCTAGGGACGTAAAGAACAGCGTCTTTAGAAGGTCCCATCTTTTTCTTGGCTTCAGCTTTCCTTGTAGCTTGAGGGACGGGACTACTCTTTTTTATTTCATTGGCTGGCTTGGGTGTCACCATAGGCTTTTTCTCTGCATCTGCGATGGCAATAATAGCCTTCAAAGCTGGATCAAAATTTTGGTCCTCGCTGATCATGCCGATAAAAGGCCCATTGTTATGGGCGGGCAATGGATTGTTAGTCACATTGGGAGCTTCTTCATCCCTTAACACTACCTTCTTTTGCTCGATGAGAGTCTCCACAGCCCTCTTGAGAGTCCGGCAATCCTCCGTGTCATGTCCCTCTGCTCCGAAATGGTAGGCACAATTGGTTTCGGGTTTGTATGACACTGATGCTGGGTTTTGTCTGGTCGGAGGTACGGTCTGCAGAAGCCCCATCTGGACCAATTTTTGGAAAAGACTTGAATATGGATCACCGATAGGAATGAAATTGAGTCTCCTCGGGGGCTCACTGGGGTAAGCATTATACGGGTAATTGTTTTGAGGAGGGCATGGATTGTATGGAGCTGGGGGAGGATTGTTATTTCTTGGGGCGGAGCTCTGTTCTGGTTGTATTATTGTTGGGGCCGGAGATGCGGCTGAGCGTTCATTACTTCATAGGGAAAAGGAGATGTAGTGTAAGCTGTGTTTTGGTGAGGGTAATAGTGTTGGGAGGTTTTGGGGAATGGACTTGAGTGTTGCTGAGGACCCCTGACATCGGAAGCCATCATGGCCCCTTCTTATTTCCTCTTTCTATTGGTTGTATTCCTAAATCCGTTATGGATGGCCTGGGAAGTTGCTCTTATGGATGATTGGCTTAAGATACGACCGATCTTTAAACCATTCTCAACCATTTCCCCAATTTTGATTGCTTCTGCAAATGGTTTGCCCATTGCGGACATCATATTTTGAAAGTAATCTGCTTCTTGTTCTTGCAGAAAAACACTGACCATTTCGACCTCATCCATCGGAGGTTTGACCCTAGACGTCTTCTCCCGCCACTTAATAGCGTACTCTCTGAAACTTTATGAGGACTTCTTTTTTAGGTTGGATAAAGAGTTTCTATCGGGAGAGATATCCACGTTGTATAGGAATTGTCGAACAAAGTCCCGGGCTAGGTCATCCCATACGTGCCAGCGGGATATATCCTGGTCCACGTACCATTCTGATGCAATCCCTGTTAAGCTCTCTCCAAAATATGCAATGAGAAGTTCCTCTTTCCAACCTGCTCCTCGGAGTTGGTTGCAATATCTTTTCAGATGAGCTATGGGGTCCCCATGTCCATCACATTTGTTGAACTTGGGGGTTTTAAACCCGAGAAGAAAGTGGACGTGTGGGAACATGCACAAATCGGCGTGGGAGACGCTTTTCTGCCAGCTCAGCCCCTGTATGTTCTTGAGGCTCTGCTCGATACTCTTCATTTTTCGAGCCATTTCTTCGTGCTCGGGGTTTTTCTTATCTCGTACCAAAGTAGCTTCATACTGAGGTTGTTGGGGGTATGAATCAGGAGTGACATGAGTAGCGCCCAGAAATGATGGCGTTTTGAATGTAAACGCTGGCGGATCAAAGCTAGGCCCGGTGATAGTTGGTGGAGCTATGGCGGAGCTCGGTGGTGCAGTGAAGCTGTTGGATGATGCACCAGAGAACAAGACCTGAGGGAGAACCTTAGAAGGTCTTCCGGCAAAGTAAGCCGACATAGTTGGGTATCCGAGTGGCAAGGCTGGGTAACTTATAGGGATGTTAGAAGTTCCGGCTTTCCTGGGGATTATCTCGGGGAAACCCGGGATGGAAACTGGGCGGTTCCCTACAATTGGACCATGCGTCCCACATTTCTAGCATGCAGCAACGCAGGATCCTATTCTCTTCAGCTGTGGGTGACTCAGACATTGGGATGACTGGATTCGGTCTTCCACAGAAGAGTTGACGATTGATAAGTGGCTTTCGGATGTCATTTCTATGCTTCCCTTTGATCTAGTGAAGTAGGTATGGGGAGCCAGGTTACCGCAAAACCAACCACCCTAGAAAAACACCTTTAAGAGTGAACCATCGAAACGTTAGGTCGGAATATTTTATCACATAGGGAAATCACACATTTGGGGTATGTAATGCACTTAGGCAATTAAACGCTTTCTATATGTTTTGCAATGGTTGTCTGTCTCATCCCGACTTTATTTTCTCGGATTTGAACTTTCCTTATTTTTTATCTTATTGTCATCCTTTTGCCTTTCTCCACCACTCTTTTCTTTCTTTCATTGTATCATTTTTTGCTCTTTTATTTCTCACTCACTTTCACTTCTTAAGACTATGATCGAATCCTATGTGGATTGCCTACGTATCATGGCGCCGCGTGAAGCAGATCATTACGTAGTTCAAGGGTAAATTTGAGGGAAAGAAATAAACATTTTTTCAAAACATTCATTCATTGGATAAAATATTTTCAATTTCATGAGAAACTTCAGTACATTTTGAAACTCTAAAAACTATAAAAGACTTAAAACACACTTTCTTGGAAATGTAAAAACTACAGTGGACTTGTACAAGACTACTGGAGGAAAATAAAATACAGACTCCAGAAATATCAAAAATACATCAGTGCTTCCATTGCTTCAGGCACCCGTGGGGCATCGTTCGGCCTTCCCATGGGCCTGCGTGCTATATCTTGTTGGATCCGGTAGAGGTCGTCCATTATCTTGTGGACGAAGATCATTACTGCTGAGAAGAAGGTGGTCCGAGTCATGTTTTCGCATTCCTGGCATTTGGTGACAATGTAATCGGCTATCTCCCGGATCCTTTGTATGATGATACCTTTCTCCTGAAGTAGACGCCCGATCTGCTGAGATCTTTCTTCTAAAGCCTGGGCGTCTTTGTGAGCTGCTTTTGCCACTGTCGCAATTTTTCTTCCAACTGGGCTATCATGTCATAACACTGTTCTCTTTCTGCCTTAAACCTTTGTGCTTTTTTTGCCATCTCGTTTTGAAAGGTGGCCATTCTTTCTTTCAAACCCAGAACTTCTTGGTCATGCTTTCTCTTCAATTTTTTCATGAATTCTTCCCTTTCTTCTGCATTCCTTGCCAACTTTGCTCGAGCTTGGGTCAAATCTTCCTCGGCTTTGTCCAAGTCATCCCCATAGCTACACAACTTTTGTCGGAGACTGGTGACAAGTCTTTCGTCGGCTATACTTCTTTCGGGGTTTTCAATGGCTATCTTCATTTTCTGGATTTGAGCTCTGAGGGTTTCATTTCCTTTGTTCATCCTGTTTCTTTCCCCTTCGGCTGCAGCAGTTTGTAAAGTGTTTTCAAATTTGATCTCTCGGATCTGGGCCTCCAGTTTACTTATTATGGCCTGGTAGTTGTTTTCTTTTTCTAGCCAACCCCAATGTTCTTGTGTCTGCTCAGTAAAATGCTGCACATGACGTCTTTTCGCAGGTCGCTCCGATTCTTGGTGCTCTCGGCCTCTTCTACCATACCAAGAAACATAGGTTGGCTCTACTTTCCCTTGAGATACATTTCTCACCCGAGTCTGAGGCTCTAAGAATTTGCACTTGTTCCAAATCTGACGGACCCTGTTTTCCGGAAATGTATCTCTCGGGCACAACTCAATGGCTTGTTGGCTTAAGTCCTCATCATGTGGAATGCCTTGTTGTATACCCAATTGCCATAAGACCCGATGTGGGGCATATGGAGGGATACTCTGCAGACCCATTAACAAAAGATAGCACACTTTAGCAGACATATTGATAACCTCGCCGACGGGGAGCCATCCGAAGGTCCACTCGATTTGGTTGGAGGTCAATGAACTCAGATGTGAGTTCCAAGATTCTGTGCCCTCAGGAAATTTGTAGCCTTCTACCCGAGTACTGTGTTCTTCAATACAATTCAGACCGGTTAAGCCATAGTTCATGTAACCTGGGCGGTGACAGAGGTGCTCGATCATCAAAATCTGTAGGAGCAGGTTGCACCCTTCAAAGAACTTTCCCCATAACTGGCAAAGTGTTAGGGCATGGTAAATTTCGGCTAAGATCATTGGTATAAGAGTGCCATTATTCTTTTTTGTCATGAAATATGTCATCCCTACCAGTCCGATGTCTATCAGTCTGTCACCTCGGGGGCAAATTAAAGTGCCCAAGAATGCTACCACAAAAGCTAACCTTATGCGGGCTTCCTATTTAGCCTGGTTCTTGTGGTGAGTCAGACCAGTATTTTCAGCTTCGTAGCCCTGAGGATCTCCATACCGTTTGTACAAAAAATAAAAAGTGCAGAACCCTTCAGCCAGGTGTGAGTCTTGAGTGTCACGACTAATGTTCAAAAGATCCAAGAACTTGTGTGGAGTTACCGCCCTGGGTGCCACCGGATACCGACTTCTAAGATTGTCACCGAGACCAGCATACCCCGCTATTTCCTCTAGCGTGGGTGTCAACTCAAATTCTGAAAAGTGGAACACGTTATGGGCAGGGTCCCAAAATGACACTAAAACTTCGACGATATCCAACCTCGGCTTGATGTTTAAAAGGCCAGTGAGTCCGCCCAAAGCTTTTACGGCAGACTTTCTACTAACTTCCGCCAGGTCGCTCCACTACATATGGAGTCCCACGGGAATTTCCTTGACAGCCCTAAAGGGAGTGTTTTCAACTGTATTCATCCTATACATTTGTTTGAATGTTTTGATTAAAAAAAAACAAAGGCATACAAGGTTTTGACTGAAAAAAGTGTCATTTTTGCAAAAGTTTTGTAATTAAAAAAAAAAGAAATGGGTTGTCTTTGCGAATACGGCCCCTTAATACTTCGGGTGGGAAGCTGTTAGGGATGTGCTCGCTAATTGGGCCGAAATTTTTCGAAAAGACTATAAGTGACTATTTTTGCAAAAACAGCCTTCCGGCGTCCCGTTGGGACAATTGGCTATTTTAGGCAAGAACAGCATCACCTAATTTTACGACCGTATTTTCTGTCTTGGTTTTGAAAATAAGGTTGGACCCGATGCGGGTTGCCTACATATCTCACATCCGGTGAGAATCAAACAATGCGTAGTTCGGGAAATCTCGACACAATTTTGAAAAATATGCACCGACTTACTTTATTTCGAAATACTATTTTCAGAAATTTTGGCAGAGTTTCGGGATGATCTCGAATATCGGGTTTTTCAACAATCGGCTAAATCTCCTATTCTATTCCTCTTTTGGTTTTTCTTTTATCTCTTTTTCTTTCCTTCCCTTTTTTTTGTTTATTTCATTTCATTTTTTTTATATAGCCGGTTAACAAACAATTCATAAAAAAATGTTGTACATATAGCAAGTAGGATGCATCAGTATAGTCTTTCATTTTGGGCTCACCTGTCCTAGACGGACCCAATCCCTGTGTTGAGTCCCCTAAGTCAAATGCACGTGATGCAAATAAATGTTCCTACTAGGGATCCGGCATGAGGCTATGTCATACTAGGTTTATACCCTGGGGTTATGTTCTAGACAAGGCTTACCCGAGAGGACAGCTCGAGTCGAGCCAGGAATACAGAAGCTTCACCGGCTTTGCAACTTGTCCGTACCTCTTTCTAAAATTTGGATGACTCTAACAGAAAAGAAGTCACACGATGTGCACACTTCCCAGGTGATTTAGAAGACTCAAAGAGAAGAATGGTTTCGGCACAGTTTATATGTAGTTCAGACAATATCAAAGCGGTAAGAAGCGGCAATTAGCACATTAGGTTTAAACATGTAAAATCAGATAATGGAAGCCAAATATCATAGATATATAAGCTCGAATTTTTGAACCTTGAACCATAAGTTCTGGGTCCCAATCCCCAGCGGAGTCGCCGGAGCTGTCACACCTCCTTTTTCACTACCCCTGGATTGATGAAGGGTAATAAGGGAGTTTTTCCAATTAAAGTGACATTATTCGGTTTTGGGATTTATTTATTTCTTCAGAGTCGCCACCCGGATTTTTGACGATGCTCCGGGACACCATTTTGTTGAAATCCCAAACTGAGGAATTTTAGACTCTGTTTTGATTTGTCTGCGACCAGAAATCCGAGTAAGGAATTTTTAACCCGGGAGAAGGTGTTAGGCGTTCCCGAGTTCCGTGGTTCTAGCACGGTCGCTTAACAATTATTATTTGGCCTAAACTATCTGATTATTTATGTGTTTTAGCCTATTGCATATTTAAACTCTTTGAAATTTAGCCGCTTTTGATAAGTATGAATTTATCTTCAAAACAAGTCACGAGAATGTGCAATCGTTTATGCTTTTGTACATGTTACAATTACGCCACATGAAATGCACCTGTAATTACAACACATGATTTTATTATAATTTTAAGTTTGAAGACGGGGACATGAGTTGTCACACCCGAGTGTAGGTTACGTAGTCAAGACTATTGGTCATGACGGTTTTATAGCCTATTTGAGGCGATATTCGATTATTCTTTGTGTTTTTTATTTTTAAAGGAGCGCTTCGGTTTTTTAAGATCAATTACGACGTTTATGGATTTACCTTGAACAAGTCACGATGGCATGCACTTGTTGTTTTTTAGCACACGGCAAGCACGTCATATGAAATGCACCCGTGGTTGCTATGTGCAATTTTATTAATATTTGGAGTTAAGGGTGGGGGGAATGAGTTGCCACTCCCGAGTGTAGATTATGGTTGTTTTGGAGTAATGTTTGATTACTTACTAAATTCTAACCTAAAGATATATTTTTCCTTCTACCTAGAGGATATGTTAGATAATTATTGTCACGACCCCAAATCCTAACAGGCCGTGATGGCGCCTATCGTGGAACTAGGCTAGCCGACCATAACTTTACTACGCATTTATCCAATTATATTAGTTCACAATTAAATAATAAGCAAGCACTCACATCATAATTTATATAAATAAGTCTTAACGTCCCAATAATAGTCTAACCAACCTCCCAAGAATTGGAGTCAATAGTCACGAGCATCTAAGAATAAATAAATCTAACTCTGCTAAAATTATAACATATGTCTCTGAATCAAATGCTAAACTAAATAAGAAAGGGAAATGGAGAAGCCGTGGAAGCTGGACAGCTACCTCGAAATCCTGTGAAATGTTGCTACCGAACCTGCTCAGCTACTGCTGCGAGCTAGTACCTGGATCTGTGCACGGAGGCACAGGGAGTCTTTATGAGTACGCCAACTCAGTAGTAATGAAAATAAATCACAGTCTGAGTAATATAAACACACAATACAGATACACAATTCCACAAAACCAGTAAAACACCAAGTCAACATGTAGTATTCATCAATTATATGTTCGAAATCAGTTTTCAGAAATCCCTTGAAAATAAGTGCAATATCAGTATATCTCAATAAAATTCTCAGTCAAACCAGTTTGAAAACAAAGTAAATCATAGTTTGAAAACTCAGTAAAAATCTTCATAAAACTGCCCCTCGGGCCATAATCATTTCTTGTAACAATATTTTTCAACAGCCCATCAAGCAACCTCGCAATCACTCTGCCCATCAGGCATCCTCACAATCACTCTGCCCATCAGGCATCCTCACAATCACTCTGCCCATCAGGCATCCTCACAGTCACTCTGCCCATCAGGCATCCTCACAATCACTCTGCCCATCAGGCAACCTCAAAGTCACTCTTCATAAGCCCCGCGGGCATCACTCATTCGGTACCGGCGCTCACTGGGGGTGTGTTACAGACAACGGATTGGGCTCTTACGGCCCAAGCGCAATAATAACATAAGGCCTGGAAGCCTCCTCACCTCTTCGGCGCTCACTAGAAATCGACTCAGACTCCGAAGGGGCTCCTACAGCCCAAGCGCAATAATAAGCCACAGCATGGCATAAATCACACATAATATAGGCCCGCAGCCTCACTCATATCATATCATCCTCACAATGTAGGCCAGCAACCTCACTCATATCATAACAGCCTCACAATATAGGCCAACAGCCTCACTCAGTCAGACACTCTCAATTTGCCCTTCAGGCCATAATATACCGGGTTCTCGATCCAAAAACAGTTTTTCATTTTTCAATAAATAGTATCAAAATACTTTGAGTGTCAAAATAATTTCACAGAAAAGACTGAGTGAAAAATCAGAACATATCAGTGAGGAAAATTGTAAAAACATCCCCCAAGGGGTAAACAAATCGGCACTAGGCCCCAAACATGGCTTACAACTCAAAACATATCATAATATATAAATACTACTTAAGAAAATGCTTAAAAATCGGTTACGCAACTCAATAGTCGCCTAAATAAGAAACATGTTCCAAAGTTTCAACCTTTTTATCTCAAAACCCGTGAAAGGGTGCATAGTCCGGGGTTTTATACCGTCAGGACAGGATTTAAAGACGTTACTTACCTCATAACTAGCCCGGAATTATTCCGCAACACGTTTGCCTCTCGAATCAACCTTCGAAGGCTCCAAATCTACCAAGTTCAGATTTTTATCATCAATATATGCTTAAGGAATAAATTCCAATCGAAAGATATCAAAATTAGCCCAAAAATCCGAAACCGGTCAAAACCCGACCCCCAAGCCCGCGTCTCGAAACTCAGAATTTTTTACATAAAGGTGTTCTTCATCTTCCCACGATTCCGTACATATAAAGAACACAAAAATCGGAGTCCGTTTGACCACTCAAATCGACCCCTAAAGGTCTCATAATCTCATGCCCCAAAATCCTATTTTTCTACTGTTTTTCATGAATTAAAGGCTGAGATTATGGTCTATAATCTCCCATAAACGAGTTTTAATGTCAAGACACTTACCTCTATGAGGAACACTGATTTCCTCTCTCAAAAATCACCTCAAAAGCTTCTCCCCGTTCAAATATTGGAAGAAAACTCGAACTGCTCGTTATATATACTGTTCACGCGTTTTACTGCTCCCAATGGATTCCTTGTAAAATTCTAACCAATTTAGGCTTTTGAATCACTCACTTCGACTTTATAATGAAGGAGATATGTAGGTTTTAAGATTTTCAAATAGTGCAGGTTTTTAATACACCGTCAGGGGCATGTTCCTAATTAACCTGAAAAATCTGGGCAACCTTGGTAAAATGGCCATAAAATCCTCATACGATGCCCAAATTCGATGATTCTTTTTTCTACGGGGCCGTAATTACGATATGGATCTAATACTTCATTCAAAGAAGTAATCGGAGCTCATTTGTTCAATATAATATCATTTATGCTTGAAGAAACGACGCCGAAGCATAAGAAAAACGAGCACAACACAGCAAAACCTATCCGAAACTCACCCGAGCTCCTCGGGACCCCGTACGAACATAATAAAAAGTCCCATTACATAAATTTAACTTATTCGAACATTCGGAACACTTAAAACAACACCAAAACACCAAATTTACGTCGAATTCAAGCCTAAGAACTTCTAAATCTCCAACTTTCGTCAATTCAAGCCTAATTCTACACTGGACATCACAAAATTATTCTGAACATACTCCTAAATCCCAAATCACCTAACGAAGCTCCATAATAATCCGCATTCCGAGGTCGTTTACCAATAAGTCAACTCTTAGTTGACTTTGCCCATTTTAAGGCTATTCTTAAGGACTAAGTGCCTGAATTCTCATTTAACCATTCCGTTTCCAAGCCTATCAACTCTAACACTTTAATAACAGAATAACCAATCTATAATAAGTCAATAACAACAATTATAATGCAGGTTTCACGTAACGACAGACCGGGTCGTTACATTTATCTAAAATTAAGTTTACTAATCCTAAAAGACAAGATACTTGGGCTATGGCCACATTTAGCCCCATGTTATCATTTAACTCTTGGGCCAATCCTAATCATGGCTAGTTAACACGAAGGGATATGTATAATTTGAACTAACATTACAAGAGACAAACAGAAACAGGAACATTTTTGCGCTTAATAAAGAAAATCAGAATCTGCATTTTCTAATGTCATTTTTAATCATCCTAGGGACATTGTTTGATGGAAATCACACTCATAAACCACGAGATTCCTTTTTGAAAGTACAGGTTATCAAAAGAAATGAAACTTAGAATTTTGGAAAAGACCTTTGAATTTGTGATCTGGAACTAATTTACAATTTCCCCATCAGTTTGACCGATAAAATACATATTACTCGAATTGAAATTTCATTTATAGAGGATATATCATGTTAATTTCAGGAAGCTTGTGAGGTGAGAGGTGAATTAGGCATAATCTGCTTTTTATTGATAATAACTGAAACCAAGGATAGCCTATTACCCAATCAATAAGTGTCTCTAAATCTTATGCAAGCCATCTTAAATACACATTCAATTATCCTACTGTTGTCGTGCTATTTTAAAGACAGGAAGAAAGATTATAAATTTTACTAAAGCCTCATTTTCAAAGGAAAAAACAAAAACAACATGAATACTGAGCAAAATTTAAGTATACAGTCCAGTCTTAGTTTACATCACCTTTGAAAATAAATACAGTTAAATTACAGTTTAATTAATGCTATCAAGATACATTTTCAGAAGGTGAACGAATTAATCAAAAAAAAATGAAAAGTCTAACTACTATATCCGACTCGAAATCCTTGAGGGCCATATGTTTAAACCTCCTTTGGCAAGCTGCAAAACACCCCAATCAATTGAGTGTTATTCATACCTTTCATGGACTGAATCTGACCATGAAAGGGGTCAGATTCAGCTCTATAGATCCCATTTTTGTCCTTCTCGACATCTATACCATAACTTTAACCTTTAAGCTTTTATAGAGATATAATCAAATCATTTTTAGGATATTATGATCCTTCACTCTAGGAAGCCTTTTGACTATAAATTTTACATCCTAAATTGATGAACTACTGTTTGAGCACTCAACATAGGGTGAATTTGACTATCAACAAGTCAAACGCATCCACCATAATGCTGGCATTAACCTAAGTCTAAAGCTATATGGAAGACTTACTCACTGAGTCTATTCAATGAACAAGGAACACAAATAAAAACAACTTTTAACATTAAGTCCAATACTTTGCTATGTGGACAACATTGAAGATGTACCTTTGAGCTTTGTCAAAGGTAATTCTAATCATGAAGAAAGTTAGATTCAATCCTTGGTGACGCTCTTAGAGGAACAAAGCATTCCTCATGCTTTTATGGACTGAGTCTGGCCATAAAAGGGTCAGATTCAGATCCATTGACTTCATCTTTTGTTCCTCTTAACAATTATACCATAATTTTAACTTTGTAGGATTTTATAGAGACAAAATCAGATCGTTTCAGGAGATTCCGATTCTTCACTCTAAGAAGCCTTTTGACTACTTGTTCTACACCCTAAAAGGGGTAACATTCAGGGCCATGAGCTACTGTTTGGGAATTAATATGGGGTGAGTTTGACTATCAATAAGTCAAATTCATCTACCCTAGTGCTACTACTAACATAATTCTAAAATACATAGAACTTTGATTATTTAGGCATATTTAGAGGATGAACCTGACCATTCAAAGGTTCATATTCCTCGACTCTAATGCCCTTTTAACTACATACTTTGTACCCTTTTGAAGGGTAAGCTTTAACTATCTATGCTACTGTTTGCGCACTATTACGGGGTGAATTTGACCATTGAAAGGTCAAATTCATCTACCCTAGTTCGATCTATCTTTCTAGCAAATTAAGAAGCTGAAACAAACATGGAGTCTAACTATCAAATTTATTCTTGTATTTATGAATCAGTATACTTAAAGAAACAATCATACTAGCTTCAAGAATTTCAGGTTTTCATGTCAGATTATATCAACAAAAGAAAAAAAAGAATTCAAATATGGGAGAAAAGATGTAGGCAAAGAGGGGGATAACAAAACTAAAAAAAAATCAAACAAGAGTCCTTTTGACATAATCTCGAAACAAACAGGAGTATTACAATATTAAACTCACAACAGATCCAAACAACTTCATTTAAAGTTTGATGTTACATACCTTTTGAAGAAAATGTTCATAAAGACTCCTAACCAAATAAAGGTCAAGAGAAGGAAAAGTCGGCAAGGACAAATAGAATTCAGCAACAAAACAACACACCCCAGCAAACCCAAGACAACCTTAACCCAAAGATCACCCTAGAGATTTTGAAAATCCTTTAAATCTTCCAGAATCAGACCAAACAAAGAAGATGAAAAGCTCAGAAACAGTCCATCTACTGAGGAATTTTCTTCAAAAAAAGGATCAGATTTTTTTTTCTTTTTGTTTTCTAATATTCAGTAAAAATAATTTTTTTCAAACTGCTAAGAGAATTTTCAGAGTGTCCAGGAACTTTTTAGACTGAGGGGAGAGGGTCTACTTATAAATATTTGGGAATGGGATCTTCCTTGGAATATTCCCTATCCAAAAGCTGAAATTAGTACCAAAATAGTACATAGGGCAGCTGTCAATCTTATCTTTTTGGACAGCTGCCCCTTATTCTAGAACATTCTTCCTTTTTAAAAGACCTTTTTACCCTTATAAATCTGATTTCCTAATATACATTACCTGGTATACCCCTTGAAGTACCTATATTTACCATTAGGTATCCAGGGTTACTTACGTGGGTTTAGTTTAGTTAATTAACTCTAGTTAGCTTACTATTGTTAACTACTAGTTATGTTTAATTATGCTTAAATTAACTAGTTAAGGTTAATTGATTAAATGCCTAGAGTTAGTTTCATACTAATTACCTATGTTTAAGTTAATTAATTAAAGTAGGTCAATCAATTTAATTCTTTAACTTAAGCTAATTGATTTAGTTAGGTTAATTCAAGCCTAGGTTTAAATTAATAAATTAATCAGTTTAATTAGGCTTAGTTAAGGTTAGTCAACCCATTCTTAACTTAGGTTAAATGATTGGTTTTAGTTAATGAAACCTAAATTAATTACCTTTGAGAGATTTTCAGTTAATTACTTAAGAGGCTACCTAAGTTAACTTCTAAGTTGAAAAAGTTGGAATTATTTAAATGTGAGACTAAGTGAATCGTTTGTTCTTAAACTTAGTTAATTGGTCTTAGCTAGTTATCTAAGACTTAGGTCAACTAAGTTGTTACATTAATTATTTTACCTTTTGATTAGGTCTACTAATTAAGTGTGACTAATTCCTTATTGCCTAATTGACTAATCATTTGAATTAAAACAGTAGCCAATTGAGTTAATTGGTTTAAACAAATTCATTGGTGTAATTAGGCTTATCTATTAACTCTAGTCGACTGAGTGATTAATCCTATAAAGATGAACCTTAACCTGGTTTGATCATCCTAGGATCGAAAGTTAATTAGGTTCTTAGAGTTAGTTTCTAATTATACTACTAATTATTATAGTTTAAATGGTATATTTAATTAGTCGAGTATAATTATCTCCTAATTACCCAATTAATAAGTACCTAAACGGTTAATTGACTATTTTGATGATTAATACAATCAAGTAGAAAAGGAAGTAATTTTCAGAAGAGTAGTCACATTAAGGGCAGAAACAGTTTAAGTAACCTGAGACCTAAAGTGACTTCATTAAACAACTAACTAATCTGTACTGATTAATTTATACTAATCAATTAACACATACTAAAAAAGGCATGATTAACAAAGAACCCTAGTCATTAATCGACAGACCAAATTAAACTAAATATGATAAAACTAAAACAATGGTTCAAAACTAATTAAGAGAACAAGTAAGAAGCAGGATCTAATCCTAATGGTAACAAACAATTAGAGGCAGACTCTTCATGAAGAAAAAAAAGAGCCGAAACAAAACTACAATACATGGCTTCTATTGTAAAATAACACTGCTCGGTTAAAATAGCTTGTTACTTTGGTTCTTCTTAATCAATTAAGAACAGAATAACAATAGTACATCAATCAAGCAAAGAATAAAAGAAGAAAACAGGAAAAAAGAAGAAGTAAAGAAGCTAACAAAATTGAAATAGTCTAAGAAAATGATTAACATGAAATTTTTGGTTTTAACAACATGCAAAACAGTAAAGAAGGCGAAACAATACTCGTTGAAGGGTTTGGACGAACTCCGGCGACTTGCCGGAGTTTGGCCGGACTCCGGCGACCTCCAAAAGTGACCTTCACTCGCATGAATCGACGGCTCTTGTCAAGAGCCATCGACTCATGTGACTTTGAGTCACATAGTCGCTTGGGATCATCTTTGGCATGCTCTAGGGTTTTCGACAGCTTCGTAGATCCGGGATTAGTCGTATATGGTTGATTGTTTGGGGAAACCAACGTTGGGACGGGGTTGAGGAGGTCGTGAGGATTGTCTGGTTAAAAATTTGGGGTCGATTGGAGAAGATCCGCCGCCGGAGGCGATTTCTGGCCGGCGGAGAATGGTGGAGAGGCGACGGGGTTACGGTGGGAGGTGGGAGGGTGAGAAAGAGATGAGAGAGAGAGAAAAGAGATGAAGGGGGAAGGGGGGTATTAGACTTCTAACTAAATGGGGGGGGGGGTAGGGCTTAGAAACACTCTTATAATTAGAGGGTCCTTAGTTTAGGACGTTTGGATCAATGAGATCCAACGGCTAGGAGGGATCACTTATTGAAACGAGGTCGTTTGACAACAGGAGGGGGCCGGCCGGGTTAAGGGGTAATTGGGCTAGGGTGTTATGGGTAGTGTAGAGATGGGGATTGGGCCTGGGTTCTTTTGGCCCAGGTCTGATTAATTCACTTTGTTACTTATGATTAATTAAATTAAAACTAAATAAAAAAATGTGATAGTTAATCCTAACCTAGTTTTTTGTCCAATTATAATTTAATTAATTAAAATCACGCTATTTAGTTTACTCCTAATCAATTAAAGGACAAATTTTGCATTTTTGCTAAAAGAAATAATTAAATTGGGAAATTAGACCTTAACCTACTTTATGTCGAATAGTGATATTTATTTAAATAATAATTAATGTTACACACCTAATCATGTCGCTTTAAATCATTTATATATTTAAAAAGATGAATTATGGTTATATATAATGCAAATAGCACGGAAATCCAATAAAATTCATAAAACTAGATAATTTATTGAATTTTTGTAGGACTATATGTTAGGTAAAAAATCACGTGCTCACAACAACTGATGTTAACACATTTTCTGATCAAGATTTATGGTTGTTTTCAGGACATACGGAATCACATAACGACCGTTTATGTTAATGTTTACCTTAGAGGCAGGATTTCTAAGCGTTGATGAGATGCTAAAAACAGTACATGTAAGGATCCTATGCAGCATGATATCTAAGGCATGGCATACTTGGCATATGTGGTACCTAAACATGGTTGCTATTGCGCATAGAGAAAATAAACCTAGGTAGCATGGTTTCTACCCTTGATTACACTACAACATGCATATCACACTTTCATTTTCACTATCCATCCCCAGAGTTGGTTTACAGATAATTATTACAGACCAACGGGTATGAATTATATAATTGAAATAATGAAAATAAGAAGTTACATATAGGGAGCCTACAGTATAGGCCCAAGTCTCCAAGTCCTCAATGCCAAGTATTATTTCACAGCCTTTCTCACAATCCGGGAGTGTCAAAGTTCCCTAAGGACCTCAAGGGATCCCGGGCAGTGCTCACACCCAGATTTCATAGCGAAGATAGAGTAAGTGCAGCGTGGAATGGCCAGCCTTAGTGTGTCAAAGTTCAGAGGGAGCTCAAGGGTCCCAAAGTAATTCTCACACAAAGGGGGCAGAACTTAAGGGGTCTAAGAGTAGAGTGAAAGTGGTTGACAATGTTCGAAAACATTGAGTAGGGAAACAATTTTGGAAAAGGGATTGAATTGAAATAGTTTTCATAACAAACGTTTAATTGATGAAAACAATTTGAAAGATCATGAACACCAATGTCAGGACCAAAACAGATCCAACATCACACAAAAGACCAAGAATAGTCCTACAACCACAAGCAAGGGTAATGGGGTTTGAAGGACAAATACAGAGCATGTGAGGGTAGGCATGTAGCAGGCAGTACACAATCAAAATTTCTTAATGACTTAGGGGATAAGGGATACAGTACGGTATAGGATTAGACTAACATAACATGACCAAATAGTTTAAGACAGTAGAGTATACCCTATTCAAACTAATGTACCAAACACAGGCATGAAGATTCACATAGAACATGTATCAAGTACATAAAGACATATTGGTTATGACAAATAGAGTATAACTTAACATGTGAATGGAGTTCAGGATTCTAGTTACATGTTAAACAACAAAATAGTAAGTAAAACATATCAGAAGCACAATGAATTGCAACAGTAATAGAAACATGTTGGTTTGAGAACTGAAATTAGAATTAGGACATACCAGCGAAGTGAAAAAAGCAATAACACAAAGCAGAAAAATAGGAGATGCATAGTAGTTAGCCTTGGCTTGCAGCCGGCTAACTTAGAGGAGTAGCAAGTAGCACATAAGAGAGAATAGAGAGTTTTAGTTGTGAGGGAGAGAGTTATTGAACCAGATTAGTTCGTATGTTGCTTAATGAAAGAGTAGTGCATATATATAGTTGGAAAATAGATGGTAAATAAGGTAGGAACCAGTAATTAAGGGACTGAATATCAATCAGTGTAAAATCAGCATAGGTATCCCTTAATTGAAGGTGTTAAGTTCAAACGGCTAGTAGGCAACAAATAAGGAAAGTTCCCATATGTGACATACATATAACATATAAGGAAACAATTTCAACAATACAAGTATGCAACTGAGACTAGGTTCAGAATGTTTCAGTTAAGGAAATAACATAAGATTTCGTGTGACAGCATAATCGACCAAAAATAGGACAAGGAAATAATTTAAAGGTTGTAAATCAGTAAGGGAATCCTCACAAGAGATTAGTGAGATATTAATTGCAGAAAATTAGGGGTTAAACAAGAGTAGTACCTATTCCTGTGAGTACCCGAAGTAAACACATAATAGGAAAAAATCAGATGCTCCAATAACAATCACATAGAATCAAGGATTCGAATAGGAATAACATTAAGAAATTAACACGAATTTAAACAGATAGTAGGCAAGAAGTCAGAATCCCTAGTAGGGAAATCATATGAAATTAGGGATTCACATGAATCACAAAGTAAACAGTAATGTAAGCAGAAAAGCAAGAAAAAAACAGAGACATAGATGAACAACATAGAGTAAAACATCGAAGAATCATAAAGTTCATGAGACGCAAGCACATATGCAAACATTATCACAGACAAAGTCAGGGGCTTAGGGTTTAGGTCTAAAATTAGGGATATCAACACAATGACTCAGATAAAGAGAGAAACTTAAATAAATCACTAAAACACAGTAGAGGCCCTAGGATAATACTGGAAAAATCATAGGAAAATCATTTTAAAACGGGGTCATGAAACCCTAGTTGAGAACGAAGAGTCGCTTTAGAGAAAATCGGAGAATCTTTGAGAAAAACAACGAAATAGCTCAAAATATACAGAGACCTATCATAGATCTAAAAGAATCGGAGAGTTTTAAGATCTAGGGTTTCAAAGAGTACCCAGAGAAGATAAGAGAGCCTCAAAACATTTAACGGTTTCAGCCAGAAAGTCATAGATCTTACTCGAACGGTCGGAGATGGCTGGAAAATATCATGAAAGTCCATAGGTGAGAGTTGAACCGCTCAAGGTTCACTTGAGGACCTCAAGGTAGTGTTAAACCGGCGTGGGGTGAGGCAGAGGCTAGGATATGGTGAGAGGTCATGATTTCCGGCGAGGGAGGTGGCCGGAAAGGATGAACAGAGTTCATCGGAAAGAGGGGGGGGAGGTGGAAGGTTCTAGAGAGAACTAGAGATAGAGAGAGGGAGATAGAGAGACCGGTTGAGAGAGAATGAGAACGGGGGAAAATGAGACGGGGGTAGTAATTAGGGGGTTAAATTAGGAAGGGGTTGATTTGGGCTGTTGATTTGAAATAATCAACGGCTCAAATTTAATAGGGTAATTGGGCCGGGTGTCTTTAGAGATTGGTCTTGGGTATTCAGCTAAATTAGTTGGGTTGGGGTTTGATGGGTTATTTAATTCGACCAGGTCTTATTAGGCTATAATATAAATAAAGATGGTTATTTGTTAAATACCCAATTGAGAGATAAATAATTAATAAAAAATTGCTAATATTTATAAAAATGAAATTGATGCTTAGTAAATAAAATTAAAGTAATTAATTAGTATTTAAAAATGTAAATTTCTAAATATTGAATTAAAATAGCATAAATGTATAATTAGGTTGTAATTGCAAAGTTGTTGTAACTATAGCCAAATAATACCAAATTGGCTAATTTATGAAATAACTAAGTCCTAATAGGATTAAAAATGATATATTGTCCCAAGAAATGTTTTGAAATTATTTTTAATGCAATTTATGAATAATTATTGGATATAAAAATACTGAATAAATTAGAAATAAATTGATAAAAATATGGAAAATTATGGGAAAATACCTATCATTATAAAAACTTATTTTGAAGGTATATATGCAAATTTGAAATAATTGTTTGAGGAAAAATTGGGTATCAACAGCTGCCCCTCTTTACTCGGGAAGGATGAAAGAGTTGTCGGGTAAAGATATGATGGACAATTTTGACCGAGTGAAGCGATTTGAAGAGATTTAGGCCACACCATGGTTTCTGAGTTGCCTACATATCCCTGATTTTACAAGAATCAGGTTGTGTATAGTTCAGAAGCCATCGGCGAAGTATACCGATGGAGTTTTTTTTACAAGGACAGACGTAACATATAGGGTTGGATGAATAAGCGGTTTACAGGAATGGTTAGGTGAACTGGAGCAGGACCGCTCCTGCCAGGATGACCGTTGGTTGTCGGATTACCTGCAAATAAATGATACAAACATGTGTTGTGCGTAATTTAAACATGATGCAAATTCCCGTCAGACCATGAATGATGTCTTCGTACGGTTAAGGATGACGTCCTCAGAACATGACGTCCTGGGCCATGGGTAGCTTGATGCAGGATTCGCAGGCCATGAAATGATGTTCTCGGGCCATGAGGATGGTGCTCCGAACCATGACGCCTTTGAATAATGATATGCAGAATTGAAAGAGATCTTCAGGCCATGACATGATATTCTCGGACTATGAAGATGGTGCCTCTGAACGATGAAGTCTTTGGACAAGTTGGCGATATTTCAGCCCATGAAAATGCAATAGTATGATGCTGACAAGACAAAACTTAGTCTTGCGAATTGAAAGGGCAGAGCTTAGACCTTAGAAAAAGCGAAATAAATAGTGCTTGAGATAGCATTTTAGCTTCGAAGAGGAAGTAAATTTAAGGCAGAGCTTAGCCGCGAAAGGCAGAATGGTAGCCTTATGCAAGTGGAAGGAAGAATGGTAGCCTTATGCAAGAATGCAGATGAAGGTAGAGCTTAACCTCGGAAGGCAGAATAGCAGCCTTATGCAGATGGAAGGCAGAATATTAGCCTTATGCAAGAATGCAGATGGAGGTAGAGCTTAACCTAGGAAGGCAGAATGGTAGCCTTATGCAGACTGAAGGCAGAACAGTAGCCTTATGCAAGAATGTAGATGGAGGTAGAGCTTAACCTCGGAAGGCAGAATGGTAGCCTTATGTAGATGGAAGGCAGAATAGTAGCCTTATGCAGACTGAAGGCAGAACAGTAGCCTTATGCAAGAATGTAGATGGAGGTAGAGCTTAACCTCGGAAGGCAGAATGGTAGCCTTATGTAGATGGAAGGCAGAATAGTAGCCTTATGCAAGGGAAGGCAGAGTAGTAGCATTATGCAAGAATGCAGATGGAGGTAGAGCTTAACCTCGAAAAGCAGAAAGGTAGCCTTATGCAAAGGGAAGGCATAATGGTAGCCTTATGCAGGACTGCAGATGGAGGTAGAGCTTAACCTCAGAAGGCAGAATGGTAGCCTTATGCAGACGAAAGGCAGGATGGTAGCCTTATGCAGAGATGCGAATGCAGAGGGAGACAACGTTTAGTCTCGAAAGGCAGAAAGGTAGCCTTATACAAGAAATAAAATGACAGTAGGAATTCTTAGTTGGTAATAAATTGCGGTATTGTGAGCATTGTGAGCATTGTGATAATGAAGCATCGTTTGCATTGATAATAAATGTTGGTAAGTGCAACGATTTTGAGAATCGCATTTTGAACAATGTTTGTCCCTGGGCGGACAGTATGTTTAGGGATTTTGCAACCATAGTGCCTGCATCCAAAAAGAATCGTGAGTTCTATAAGCGGACGGTTAGTTCGTATTACCGTTGGCTTTGCTCTACTCGTTCGACTTGAGCTGATGATACCATTCGTATCATTGGGGTAGCATTTGCTAAACAAAGTTGTTTCAAGAATAAGTATGCATTATTTTGTAAAAGTATGACATAAATTTAAAATAGTTTTTAGATGAACCGACGACTGTGACGTGGTCCAAGACATTGCAACCTCTCCTGCTACGGAATTTTGAGGGTCCTCCTAAAAATTCTGCCCCAATTTGATGGGTTAATGCTTCTGACCGTTGCTCGTGCCACGATCGGCTGAAATTTCTTCGGAATTTTGAGGGTCCTCCTCAAAATTCTGCCCCGGTTTCCAATTGCGGGGAAAATGAAAATTTTTGTTGAATTGTGACCGAACCCATAGGGCTGCCTACGTATCCCCTCTTAAACGGGATTCAGGTCAGGCGTAGTTCAATTTACATCATTGATGAAAGCATAAAGATTACACATAGTATCGTTTCACTGCATCTGAATTGATTGGCTTTGGCCAGACTTCTCCGTCCATTTTGGCAAGTATAAGAGCTCCTCCTGTCATCACTCGGTGAACCGTGTATGGGCCTAACATTTGGGAGAGAACTTCCATTTTTCTTCATCTTGATGTGGAAAAATCTTCTTTAACACCAGCTGCGCTGTGCGAATGATCTCGGCTTGACTCTTTTGTTAAAGGCTCTGGTCATTCTATTGTGGTAGATTTGACCGTGACACACCGCATTCATTCTCTTTCCATCTATGAGGGCTAGTTGCTCATAACGACTCTTTACACACTATACATTGTGAGCTCAGCTTCTTGTATGATCCTTAGGGAAGGAATTTCTACTTTGGCGGGAACAACAGCCTTTGTGCCATAAACCAGCATATAAGAGTTTCCTTGGTTGATGTGCGGACTGTGGTGCGATATCCCATTAGAGAAAAAAGATAACTTCTCGTGCCACTGCTTATGCATCTCTATCATTTTCCTCAATATCTTCTTAACGTTTTTGTTAGCGGCCTCTACAGCTCCATTCATCTGATCTTGATAGGCAGTGGAATTCTTGTGTTTGATTTTGAAAGTCTCGCACATAGCCTGGATTAGGTTGCTTTTGAGATTAGAACCATTATCAGTAATGATCGATTCTAGAATTTTGAACCGGCAAACAACACGGTCGCGGAAAAGGTCGGCCGCGACTTTCTTAGTCATGCTTTGTAGGATGCTGCTTCAACCCATTTGGTGAAATAATCGATGGCTACTAGAATGAACCTGTGTCCGTTGGAGGCGGCAGGCTCCATTTGTCCAATAACGTCCGCCCCAGGCGGTGAACGTCCATGGTCAGCTCATCCTATTAAGATCGCTTGGAGGTACCTTTATCATGTCTGCATGTATCTGACAATGGTGGCATTTCCGGAAATACGGGATGCAGTCCGCTTCCATAATCATCCAAAAGTAACCAGCCCTAAGTATCTTCTTTGTTAAAATAAAACTGTTCATATGTGTACCGCAAGTCCCCGCATGAATTTCCTCTAGTAGCTTGGAGGCTTCCTTTGCATCGACACATCTTAATAATCACAAATCAGGAGTCCTCCTATACAGGATTCCTCCGTTGTGAAAGAAGTTGTTGGACAATCTCCTGAGCGTGTGTTTCTGAATATGATTTGCGAGTTCTGGGTACTCTCTTTTTGCCAAGTATTCCTTGATGTCATAAAACCAAGGCTTTCTGTCTGCTTCTTCTTCAACATGGGCACAATAAGCTGGTTGGTTATGGATCTTTACTGGAATGGGATCAATGAAACTCTTGTCTGGATGCTGAATCATAGAGGACAGAGTAGCCAATGCATCGTCGAACTCATTTTGAATCCTGGGAACATGTTGGAATTCTGTCTTCGTGAACCTCTTTCTCGATTCCTGCACGTGGTGCAGATACGGTAGTATCTTGGAATTATTGGTTTCCCATTTTCCTCCTACCTAATGTATAAGTAGGTATGAGTGTCCAATCACTAGCAGTTCTTGAACGTTCATGTCAATGGACATTTTGAGCCCTAAGATCCAGGCTTCATATTCGACCATATTGTTGGTGCAAGGAAACTCGAGTTTGGCGGATACCGGATAATGCTGACCGGTTTCTAGTATTAGGACTGCTCCAATGCCGACTCCCTTGAAATTCACCGCTCCATCGAAGAACATTCTCCAACCGTCATAGGATTCTGCAATGTCTTCTCCTATGAATGACACATCTTCATTGGGAAAATACATTTTCACGGGTTCGTATTCTCCGTCCACGAGGTTTTCAGCAAGGTGGTGTGTCAGTGCTTGTCCCTTGACCGCTTTCTGAGTTACATAAACAATGTCGAACTCACTCAGCAGGATTTGCCACTTGGCTAGCTTGTCAGTGGGCATGGGCTTCTGAAATATGTACTTCAAGGGATCCATCATTGATATGAATATGTGGTGTAGACACAAATGTAAAGCCTCAGCTTCTGAGCCACCCACGTAGAGCACAACATGTGCATTCTAATAGATAATATCGGGCTTCGTACGGATTGAACTTCTAACTCAGATAATATATGACCTGTTCTTTTCTCCCTATTTCATCATGCTGCCCCAGAACGCAGTCAAAAGCTCTATATAATACTGCGAGGTAGAGTAGCAATGGTCTACCTGGCTCTGGCAGTACCAAGACTGGCGGTGTTGACAAGTACTCCTTAATTTTGTCGAAGGCCTTTTGGCAATCATCGGTCCATTTGGTTGCAGCATCCTTCTTCAGCATCTTGAAGATCAGCTCACATATGACTGTTGACTGGGCTATAAATCGGCTGATGTAGTTGAGATGTCCCAAGAAACTCATCACATATTTCTTGTTCTTTGGCAGTGGTAACTCTTGGATGGCTTTGACCTTTGACGGATCCAATTTTATCCCTCGAAGGCTGATAATAAACCCGAGCAACTTTCCAGCAGGTACCCCAAATGCACACTTCACGGGGTTTAGCTTTAGATTGTATTTCTGAAATCTATTGAAGAACTTCCTCAGATCTTCTATGTGGTCAGTAGACTTCTTTGATTTGATAATAACATCATCCACATATACCTCAATCTCTTTGTGTAGCATATCATGGAACGACATCATCTTATAACAATATACTCCCCATGGCATAATGAAAGCCATTTTCTCAATATCTTCCTCATCCATCCAGATCTGATGATAACAAGCGAAGCAATCCACGAATGATTGTAGTTCATGCTTGGCGCAATTGTCAATCAGGATGTTTATATTTGGACAAGGGAAGTCGTCCTTCGAACTGGCCCGGTTGAGATCCCGGTAGTTGACACAAACGCTGACATTCCCATCTTTCTTTAGTACTGGCACAATATTGGCTAACCATGTCGGGTATTCCACTACCCTAAGAACCTTAGTGTTGATTTGCTTGGTGACTTCTTCTTGATTTTTAAGCTCATATCAGGTTTGAATTTTCTGAGCTTTTGCTTTACTGGTGGACACATTGGATTGGTTGGCAATTTGTGAGCCACAATGGATGTACTCAGGCCAGTCATATCATCGTACGACCAGGCGAATATATCCTCATACTCTTTTAGAAATACTGTGCATTATTTCTTCTCTGATGGCGACAAATGAATGCTGATGCAAGCTTACTTGACATTTTTTGAGTCTCCTAAGTTGATAATTTCGGTCTCGTCCAGGTTGGACTTAGGTATGTTCTCAAATGTCACGACTTCTTTGACAATCTCGTCGGGTATATCCACTTCTTCCGAATAAATGTCCGTTTGTTGCATTGTCTCGTTGTATGTCACATTCATAGGTTCATCAAGACAAGTAATAGTAATGTTGTGTAGATAAAATAGTGAGAGAAAAACAACAATAATAAATATTGATTTATAAAAACTTAAACTTTAAAATGCATTCGATATATTGGATAAAGGTTTTGAACATTGAAGATCTAATTGCAGGAATTGAAAAATACGAAAGGAAAATCATTTAGTTAAAACAAATGAACAATGCTTGTTTTAGCCTTGCTACCCCGAAGCTCATCGGGCTCTGGCTGTTCTGATGGTCCAATTCTTAGATAGGCTCCTCTGCTTACGGCCTGAATGGAAGGGCTTTCCTCCCCCTCCTCCTCGAGAATAACATATCAATACATGTCATTGTCCTCTAGGAATAAGCTCCTCAATGCTGCAAGTGCTTTTTCTTCATCCGTCCCATACATAATACCAGCCTGGTGAAAGTCTGCTCCAGGCGCGATATCGGGTGCTCCAGTGGGTAGTAAGGACCACATCATGGTGGTGACCAGATATTGAATTCTTCTGTAATGAACCGACCGGTCATTTTGAGCTCTAGCGCATTGTTAAGTGGTTGGAAGTCATAAACAACTTCATTTCAAGTATTATGACTTGTGCGTATAGTCGGAGTTGAAATTCGGGAAGATCGGTGTTAAATTGAAAGGAGGATATTCATTTCAGAAGACTTAAGTTGGAGAAATTGATTAAGATTGGAATTTTAAGCAAACGACCTCGGAATCAGGATCAAAAGGTTCCATCAGGTTCATATGATGATTTTGGACTTGAACGTATGTCCGGACCGGGGTTTGGATAACCCGGGAGCATTTCAGCGTATATTATGGAAGTCAGCATTTCAGAAGAAATTTCCTAAGTTTGGGTTGGAAGGCACTTCAGAGATATTGATGTCCGTTTGGGATTTTGAGTCTGGGAATAGCTTCGTATGGTGAATCTGGAGTTGGTAGCGCGATCGGAAGTGAAGGATGTCTGGAGGTCAGTTTGAAGTCATTTGGCTAAAGATAGAAAATTGAGGTTTTTGAAGAATGCGACCGGAAGTGGAAAATTTGATATCGGGGTGGGTCGGAATGCGATTCTGGAAGTTAGAGCAGGTCCTTAATGTCAAATATGACTTGTGTGCAAAATTTGGGGTCAATCGGACGTGATTTAATAGGTTTCGGCATCAAGTGTAGAAGTTTGAAATCCTAGGTTCTTAAAGATTTGGATTGGAGAGAGATTCGTCGGTTCGATGTTGTTTGATGTGATTCAAGGCTTCAAGCAAGTCCGTGTTATGTTTTGGGACGGGTTGGTGTAATTGGACGGGGTCCCGGGGGCCTCGGGTGGATTCCGGGTGGTTAACGGATCAAAAGTTGAAGTTGGAAAAGAGCTGAAGTTGCTGTCATCTGGTGCGACTGAACCTGCGATGGAATTTCTGCAGGTGTAGAGCCGCAAGAGCGGCCTTGGACGCCGCAGGCGCTAGTGTTGGCTGGCTGGGCTAGGAACGCAGGTGCGATGAAGTTTTCGCACCTGCGAATGCGCAGATGCATAGGAGAGGGTCGCAGGTGCGAGAGTTGCTGGGTTAAGTCAGAGCCGCACCTGCGATGGAATTTCCGTAAGTGTGGAGCCGCATGAGCGGCTATTGGACCGCATGTGCAAAAATTGCCTGGGGAGATTGTTTTTAAAACCGAGAATTTGTGGGTCATTTCTTCACTTCTCTTTGGTTTGGGTGATTTTGGAGGAGCTTCAAGAGAGGGATTTCGTCAAGAATCACGAGGTAAGTAACTCCTTCATGTTTCCAAGTTAAATACAAGGTTGTACATGGATTTGAACTTGCAAAATTAGTAGGAAATTGGGATTTTTGGAAGAAAACCTAGAAAACTTGATAAACTGGATATGCCACGAATTTGAGCGTGGAATTAGGAGTAAATTGTGTATTTGAGCAAGTAATGCTATGGGTAGATTTTATCTACGCAAAATTTTGGAAACTGGGCACGTGGGACCGAGGGCATTTTAGTCAATTCACTGAGCGGAGTTGGGAAATTATATAATCTGAAATTTTGGCAAATATTTGAGTATATTTTCATTTGTTTATCATCATTGGGGTAGTTTTGCATCGATTGGAGTCGTCGGGAAGGCTTAGAGGCCGTTTATGGAATTTCGGAGCGAGGTAAGTCTCCTTTCTAACTTTGTGAGGTGGAATTGTCCCCCTAGGTGAACTAAATGAATATATATATGCCATTACTTGTGGGGGCTACGTACGCACGAGGTGACGAGAGTCCATGCGTAGCTACTATTATGCCATGTCCGGGTAGTCTAGGACCCACTATCATGCCTTAATTGTTGTATCTGTGATTTCATCAATGATATTAGCCTAGTGATATTACCGAGTTAATAATTGAATACTTCGGACGGTCAGAGCCTATTTTCCTTAATCACTTGAGAAGAAAACTGGTCCTTCCTTGTATGATTGTGTTCAGGATGAATCGGTAATACTTAGAACAGTATTAAACTTGATAAATGAATTCCCAGAAATGACTTCAATACTATCTTAAAGTTCACCTAAAGAGAATTTTACCACTCCCATGAGAAAAACTGCTTTCTTGATAAAAATACGGATTTATTATGTGGATTTGGGTACATATGAGCACCTGAGTCGCATGTATGATTCTCGAGCAGGCTAGCCTTAGTTATATACATATATATAACTGTGTCGCATGATCGATTCACGAGCGGGGAAAATAGATGCATCTATGGTTTGAGTCGTTCGACGCTCGGCAGTGCACAATTTATTATTGTTGGTCCGCGCCGTTCGACCCTCGGCATTGCTTGCACATGATATTTGTTGCGTAGTTGCTATGATTTTGCCTTATTACTGGCCTGAAATATTAAGTTGTCAATTGAAATGATAGAGATTTAGAGTTACTAAAGATTTGGAAGGAGTAGTTCCTTCCCATTGATTAAGTGGTTAATTGCTTAAATCACCCATGTTGATTAATTGTTATTAATATGACGAGGAATTAAAGTGTTAATTGTGAAAAGAGTTGACATTATTTATTTTTGCACTTAATAAATTGCCTATGATAATCACGCTTATTGTCAAACTTGAATATTCTAAATTGACCTCTAGCAAGTGTCTAATTTGACCTCTCGTCACTACCTCTCTGAGGTTAGGTGGGATACTTACTGAGTACACGTTGTTTTTCGTACTCATACTACACTTCCTGTGCATTTTGTTGCACAGGTACATTCATTGCAATGTGATTGACTTGGAGACCTAGACGAGATGCACCATCCGGAGACGACCCGCAGTCGAAAGAGTCTTCCTCTATGTATTGTATTTTTCAGTTTAGAATTCCTTGTCCAACTTGTACTTCGGACAAGCTTTGTATTTATTGTATGAATTCTTAGAATTTGCTCATGCACTTATGACACTGGGTTCTGGGATGTATTTGGGTTGTATTTTTATTAAATTGGAAAAATGGACTGTTGCTTTTACTTAATGGATTTCTATCTAGTTATTATCTACTAAAATGAAAAGTAACGATTTCGAAAATGTTAGAAATAGAGATTTATTTCAACAAATAAATGATTGGCTTGCCTGACAGTGGTGTCTGGCGCCATCACGACCTTACGGATTTTGGGTCGTTACATCTTCCCAGGTGTACTCGTACCTTAGACCAAAAGTGGTGCCATGTTAGAAACAGAGACTTGCTCATGACCGTAGGTTTCACGAGTCATGAGCAAGTCTATTAAAGCCTTGCGGATCAGTACGGAGACGTCTGTACTTATCTTTGAGAGGCTACAGGGATGTTAGGAGTACTTCCCTTCTTGATTCCTCATCCTGTAATTCGGTTCCTTTAAGGCTTACGCCTATGTTTCTTCCTACTCAATCTTATGCGTCGCGAAGCGCTTGTTATGAATCGGGAATTTGAGGAGTTGTAATGGTGCTACAAATATGGTGCGTGAAGTCTTCCGTGCATATTTGTTTGGGATGTTGTTGTTGCCCTGCATGAAGAATGATATGTTGTCTCAGCTCGGTAGTTGTGTTCATTAAGAGCCTGGAGGCTACGCTCAGGTGGTTATGATGCTTACGATTGATTATCGCGCGATGTGGGTGTGATGATAGAATGCTTACCCGTATATTGGGGTGATAAATGGTTTGAAGGGAGGTCTTCCCAAGGCGTGATCTCGAGATTCAGTATTTTAGTTCTAGCAGAGGAAAGGCATTTGGATTATAAATAGTGAGGCTTTGGATTGATAAAGTAGTAAGGCTTGGTGTCTTCAAGTGGGGTTGAGCATTCACCTGTGATGTGATATCGTCGTCTTTGATCGAATAGAATATGTTAAGCTCGTCGGTGCTATGGTTTCTTCGGTTGCATTGGGTCAAAGTGTGGTTAAACAATATTGAAGAAGAGGGTGTTAGAGGGGCCGTGGTGTGCGGTGGCTCAAGTATTAAACGAGTATTTCTAATGAAGGTATCTCGAGGAAGATAATCTTCGGGGCATCAAAGTTATGGTAATCTGCTGGTTTAAGAGTTGCGGAGAATGATATTAAATTGAGGCAACAATTGGGCAGCATTCGATGAAGGAAGTCAAGTGAGAAGTGTCAAGTGGCGGCTAAATTTCTAAAGGGTCAGGCATAAGAAAAGGAAGTCAGGTAGTGATTAAAGGAATGAGTTTAACCAATGTGGGAGAGAAGCAGCGTAGCACATGAGTTCAGTGGTAAAATTCCTGCCTATCTTGAGGGAAAGTTTGAGTGATTTGGGAGTGTAGTGGATGGTGATTGGTTCTACGAGCTTAAGTGGAATGTGGGTTATTTCGGCGGAAGGTTGGATACAATAGGGAGAAGTTGTTAATGATGAAGAAGGATGCAATATGGTAGTGGATTGAAAGGTGTGGTATATTATTTAATAGTTGTCCATGAGGAGCGGACGGACATGCAAGGCTGGTGAATGAGAGCAGGCTTAGGATGGGTTATTGATGTTGTAGAGGGGGTGCAACGCAGCGTTGTTGGACAGTTTCAGTTTGCAATTTCCACAGGTGGGCTATCTTCGGGGAGTGGGTTAGCGGTTGTGTGGTTGGAAAGTTTCTACAAGGAATCATAGGGGCTATTCGGTAGGAGGCAGAATGTGTGAATGTTGCTAGAGGATTTAGGTAATTAGGGAATGCTAACAGGAGAATTCGGAGGGATTGGACGGGTTGGTTGAGCAAAATCATGTTAGCAAGAAGGAAGGATCTCAGCAGGGTCTAGAGTGGTGCAAGGATGTAGCTTCGAGCTAAGTGGGGGAATCCCACCACCTGCAGTTGGGTTATAGGATTGTGTTCCCTTGGGGTTGCAGATTGTCGGCATATCGGCAAGTTGTTTCAGCTAGGGAAGGGAGTAGAGTAGTGATTATGCATAGGATTTGATAAATGTGTGCAAGTAGGTCCTATTGGACCAGGGTTAAGCTTTGAAACATAAGAGTTTATGCTTAGGCATAGGCAAGTTGTACGGGAAGTGACTCAGTCACGTACTTCATTGCGAGGATGTTCATATGCTAGAAGCGCCTTGGGGTTGATTGTATTCGGAGCCAGTCAGAGTGGGTGACTCTCAATAGCAGTCCTAGTGAATTCAAAGGTTAAGGAATGTGGTATCTAAGGATTTCGAGCAGCTGTGTGAGTAAGGATCGAGCTCTTGCGGCATATCTGCTGAGAAAGGGGAAAAGGTTGGAGTGTTCTAGGTTATTTTCGGCATGCATGATAGTATTGGAGGAGTGAGAGAAATAAACTCATGATTGTAGAAATGGTTATTAGAAGGGTATGAGACGGGCTGCGGGATTTAGGCAGCACGGTCTCGTGAATCAGGGTCACTCGAGTAGAGTGAGGGTTGAGTTGCTACGAGTTGAAGGGAGCTACTATTATCTCTAGGGCAACTAAAGATGATTAAAAGGAAGATAGACTTGGTTAGCCATGGTTGAAATGGCACAGGTGCAACAGTGATCTGTACTTTCGGTGTGATTGTGTGTGGTTATGATTCTCATGAATTGAGGTAGGTAAAAGGTTTTCTATACGATGAAGTGTTCACCCTAGTAGTGGTTAAGGAGTTATGGTGGAATTCCTATGATATTCCATATTGGCATGTTCGGTGCCGTAAGCGGTATGCAACTGGAACTAAGAACGGAGATTGCGGTTCCGTGTTAACAAGGATGTCATGAGCTCGGAGGAGCAAGAACGAGGGATTTGAATGTTTAGAATGAGATGATGTTGTCTTCAGTGTTACCTGAGATCGATGTTCGGTGAAAGAGAATCGGTACCCTGATCATGGGTTCTTGAATGGTTTTACAGCATTAGTGTAGTCGGTGGTATGGATGTGTAGACTAGTTTCCTTGTGTGAAAGGACGCGGGAGCGTGACCACGGGAAGATTGTATAAGTGTAACATGTAGTCACCTAAGGGATTGAAAGGATTAGACCAAGTATAAAGGAATGTAATATTGCTTAACTGAGAATTTATGCCTGGAAGGCGTTCGATCCAGTAGATTGTGGATGGTAGGGTGTCTGTCCCGGCTATGATGGTAATTCTTGTTTATTATGAGAAGAATTGGGGTATTATGGACCTAGGTGGCTATTAGCTTAGTTCAGTGCCAGCGGAATCGATTTGAAGTGTGTTACTAGATTTAAAACAAGATTTTTGGGCTTCATACGAGTCAGGTGTGTTCATTTCAGTATAGCGCTCCGCAGAGAAGGGGTGTTGGAATATCAGATGTTGTTTCATCTTCGTTGATTCGGGTATATTGTAATTGTGCCGTGTGGGTTGTGAAATAACTTGATAATTTCTTATGTGTTGAGATTCCGCGTAGTGATGAGGTTATATGAGCAGGATGACAATTGAGATTTCAGGTTATATATATCGCACCTCAGTTATGCTTGCGTTTTGTAGCATATGGCTCTATCAGTTCCCCCCAGAATGGTATTATGCACTTAGCGTGCTGGTGACTGGCAATCAGTAATTTATAATAGTGAGCAAATTCAACTCCATGTATATCTCCTTATGTGAATTTTATAATGGGACCGGGTGGCACGTGGCCATGGGTATGTTATTTGGATTGTGTTGCACGCAGTAACAGTGTGATGATGAGTAAGGTTCCTGTATTTATTTTCTTATGTTATACTTCCTGTATTTTGGGGAAAGTTTATATTAGTTGCGTGAGTTGAGTAGTCCTTTTCCGAGTCATTTCGTATGTATCATATTCGAGTTGTGGCCTATTGGCGCATTTTGGCATTGTGTGTGATTGTTGGTCATGTCTGGGATGATTTTCTATTTGAACAGTTCATACCGGGTGAGATGAGATTATGGATCAGGGGAAAGTGCGTTGAGATTATGTGAATTAAACTTCAGGACAATCACCATCATTTGGTTTGCAATGAGATGATAATCTAAGTCAAGAGAAAAGATTTCAATGTTTGGTTAACTCTGCAGTTGGTTAGGAATTTCTACGCATTTCCTCCGTTGTGGTAGTATCGTCAGCATCATAGCAGGGTGTATGTATATATCTTATAAGGTGCATTGAGAGCATCAAGTTCGTAGAATTTTGGCTTTTAAGGTTCAGGGAGCGTCATTGTGGTTAGATGATGGATTATGCGGTGTGCGGTGCTGATTCAGCAAAGGTATACAATTGTGTCCTGGTGCCTTGTGTGGTAGTTGATGCAGTGTTCATATGTTAGACCAGGCCTGGCAGAGAGTTTCTGGTGTTGGAATTGAGTTTGAAACTTGCGGTAGGGATAAATGAGGGTATCTTAAGATTTTATCAAGCTTATGTGTTCAACTCGGTTGTGGAAGCACGGGCAGGTGCACGAGGTGTTAAATAGTGATTTCAGATAACTCCAGGGCAGTTCTTGGCACGTTCGAGGACGAACGTCTGTTTAAGTCGGGGAGAATGTAATGATCCGACTGGTCGTTTTGCGCTCTAGCGCATCGTTAAGCGGTTGGAAGTCATGAACAGCTTCATTTCAAGTATTATGACTTGTGCGTATAGTCGGAGTTGAAATTCAGGAAGATTGGAGTTGAATTGAAAGGAGGATATTCATTTCAGAAGCCTTAAGTTGGAGAAATTGATTAAAATTGTAATTTTGAGCAAACGGCCTCGGAATGAGGATCAGAAGGTTCCAGCAGGTTCGTATGATGATTTCGGACTTGGGCGTATGTCCGGACCAGGGTTTGGATAACCCAGGAGCATTTCGGCATATATTGTGGAAGTCAACAATTTAGAAGAAATTTCCTAAGTTTGGGTTGGAAGGCACTTCAGAGATATTGATGTCCGTTTGGGATTCCGAGTCTGGGAATAGCTTCGTGTGGTGAATCTGGAGTTGGGAGTGCGATCGAAAGTGAATTCGGATGTCTGGAGGTCAGTTTGAAGTCATTTGGCTAAAGATAGAAAATTGAAGGTTTTTGAAGAATCCGACCGGAAGTGGAAAATTTGGTATCGGGGTCGGAATGCAGTTCCGAAAGTTAGAGCAGGTCCGTAATGTCAAATATGACTTGTGTGCAAAATTTGGGGTCAATCGGACGTGATTTGATCGGTTTCGGCATCAAGTGTAGAATTTTGAAATCCTAAGTTCTTAAAGATTTGGATTGGAGAGTGATTCGTCGTTTCGATGTTGTTTGATGTTATTCAGGGCTTTGAGCAAGCCCGTGTTATGTTTTGGGACGGGTTGGTGTAATTGGACAGGGTCCGGGGGACCTCGGGTGGATTCCGGGTTGTTAACGGATCAAAAGTTGAAGTTGAAAAAGAGCTGAAGTTGCTGTCATCTGGTGCGACCGCACCTGTGATGGAATTTCCGCAAGTGCGGAGCTACAGGAGCGGCCTTGGATGCCGCAGGTGCGAGTGATTGCTGGATGGGCTTGGAGCGCAGGTGTGATGAAGTTTCCGCACCTACGAATGCGCAAATGCGGAGGAGAGGGTCGTATGTGCGAGAGTTGCTGGGTTGAGTCAGAGCCACTCCTGCGATGGAATTTCCGCAGGAGCGGCTATTGGACCGTAGGTGCGAAAATTTCCTGGGCAGATTGTTTTTAAAACCGAGAATTTGTGGGTCATTTCTTACTTCTCTTTGATTTGGGCGATTTTGGAGGAACTTCAAGAGAGGGTTTTCGTCAGGAATCACGAGGTAAGTAACTCCTTCATGTTTCCAAGTTAAATACAAGGTTGTACAAGGATTTGAACATGGAAATTAGTAGGAAGTTGGGATTTTTTGAAGAAAACCTAGAAAACTTGATAAACTGGATTTTGCCACGAATTTGAGCATAGAATTAGGAGTAAATTGTGTATTTAAGCTAGTAATGCTATGGGTAGATTTTATCTACGCGAAATTTTGGAAACCGGCCACGTGGGCCCAAGGGCATTTTTGTTAATTCACTTGGCGGAGTTGGGTATACTTTCATTGGTTTATCATCATTGGGGTAGTTTTGGAGCGTTGTGCATAGATTGGAGTCGACGGGAAGGCTTGGAGGCCATTTATGGAATTTCGGAGCGAGGTGAGTCTCCTTTCTAACTTTGTGAGGGGAAATTGTCCCCCTAGGTAAACTAAATGAATATATATATGCCATTACTTGTGCGGGCTACATACGCACGAGGTGACGGGAGTCCATGCGTAGCTACTGTTATGCCATGTCCGGGTAGTCTAGGACCCACTATCATGCCTTAATTGTTGTATCTGTGATTTCATCAATGATATTAGCCTAGTGATATTACCGAGTTAATAATTGAATACTTCGGACGGTCAGAGCCTATTTTCCTTAATCACTTGAGAAGAAAACGGGTCCTTCCTTGTGTGATTGTGTTCCGGATGAATCGGTAATACTTTGAACCGTATTAAACTTGATAAATGAATTCCTAGAAATTACTTCAATACTATGTTAAAGTTCACCTAAAGAGAATTTTACACTCCTATGAGAAAAACTGCTTTCTTGATAAAAATACGGATTTATTATGTGGATTTGTGTACATATGAGCACCTGAGTCGCAGGTATGATTCGCGAGCAGGCTAGACTTAGTTATATACATATATATAAATGCGTTGCATGATTGATTCGCGAGCGGGGAAAATAGATGCATCTATGGTTCGAGTCGTTCGACCCTCGGCAGTGCACATTTTATTATTGTTGGTCCGCGCCGTTCGACCCTCGGCGTTGCTTGCACATGATATTTGCTGTGTCGTTGCTATGATCTTGCCTTATTACTTGCCTGAAATATTAAGTTGTCAATTGAAATGATAGATATTTAGAGTTACTAAAGATTTGGAAGGAGTAGTTCCTTCCCGCTGATTAAGTGGTTAATTGCTTAAATCACCCATGTTGATTATTTGTTATTAATACGACGAGGAATTAAAGTGTTAATTGTGAAAAGAGTTGACATTATTTATTTCTGCACTTAATAAATTGCCTATGATAATCACGCTTATTGTCACACTTGAATATTCTAAATTGACCTCTAGAAAGTGTCTAATTTGACCTCTCGTCACTACCTCTCTGAGGTTAGGCGGGATACTTACTAAGTACACGTTATTTTTCTTACTCATACTACACTTCTTGTGCATTTTGTTGCATAGGTACATTCATTGCAATGTGATTGACTTGGAGACCTAGACGAGTTGCACCATCCGGAGACGACCCGCAGCCGACAGAGTCTTCCTCTATGTATTGTATTTTTCATTTTAAAATTCCTTGTCCAACTTGTATTTCGGACAAGATTTGTATTTATTGTATGAATTCTCAGAATTTGCTCATGCACTTGTGACACCAGGTTCTGGGATGTAGTTGGGTTGTATTTTTATTAAATTGGTAAAATGGACTGTTGCTTTTACTTAATGGATTTCTATCTAGTTATTATCTACTAAAATGAAAAGTAACGATTTCGAAAATGTTAGAAACATAGATTTATTTCAACAAATAAATGATTGGCTTGCCTGACAGTGGTGTCCGGCGCCACAAGACCTTACGGATTTTGGTTCGTGACATCTTCCTAGGTGTACTCGTACCCCAGACAGAAAATGGTGCCATGTTTCTTGATCTTGATAGGCTTGGAGATCCCTTAGAGTTTCTTGCCGAGCCCTTTACCAGGCTCGTACCCACTCCAGCTTAGTATACTCTCGATTTTGCTATCCTACCATTTGTCTTTATCTATAGCATTGACTCGTTCAATATGGTGGTAAGTTTCTCCACCCAGCTTCCTTCTCCCCTTGATTGCCATAATAGTTTGACGTCTGTAAATAGGGTTGCTACCATCGCCGTGAATGATCACTTCCCGGTGATTCCATTCGACTTCACTGCCTGATGCATCGTTGATGCTACGGCCCCAGCAGCATGGATCCATGGTCGTCCTAATAGCCAGTTGTAGGACGCTGGTACATCTATTACTTGGAAGTCGACCTCGAACCAAGTTGGTCCCATTTGCAGGCACAGACTAATCTCTCCAATGGTGGACCTCTGAGAACTATAGAAAGCCTTTACATTGATTGCTCCATCATTTATCTCATGCAACCCGTTACCTAGTTTCTTGAGTGTTATCAATGGACAGATGTTAAGACTGGATCCTTTATCGATCAGGATTCTGGTGATGAAATAATCTTTGCATTGCACGGTGATGTGCAGTGCTTTGTTGTGCCCCAGCCCTTCAGGTGGAATCTTGTCCTCATGAAAGGTAATCTTATGGCTTTCTAACACTTGGCCTACCATATTGGCCATTTACCCGCTAGGGATATTATTCGACACATATGCTTTGTTCAACACCTTCAACAAAGCACTCATGTGCGTCTCAGAATTCTGCAGCAAAGAGAGAATGGATATTTGTGCTGGCGTCTTGTTCAACTGGTCGATGACCGAATACTCCTTGGCCTGTACTTTCCTCCAAAGGTCGTCCAGACCTGTTTCAATAAGGGGTGGCTGATTGGAAGCCTGCTTGCTTGATTCAGCCAGATGTTCAGGTGTGTAGACTCTACCAGTTCTCATCATACCCTGTGCTGCGGCAGCTTCTTCAGTCTTGACTTTGCCTTTCCTTCTTGCCTCGGATGTATAGTCCTAGGGTACATCATTTGTATAGATGGGTGGCGTGGTTAACATCGCTACTGTGATCGGCGCGGCTATCCTTACTTCGAACGGAACATGTGCCTTGGGTGGAAAGACTGCAACCTATAATGGTGCGGGTGCATTTTCCAGAGACACGAATTAAACCTCAATTGGTGCCGGTGTCTTTGCGGGTGGCGATGCTTCAAACTAAAGAGGTATTGACATATTTACCTCAACAGCCTTAGACGGTTGAATTTGGACTATGATTGGATTGATAGTAATCGCCGGTTTCTTTGGGTCATCGCCTTCTGCGATCAACCCGATCAATCTCTCGGGATCCCAATCATCTTCTATTTCAATCATGTGGATACCTCCACCTTTATGGTCAGGTAGAGGATTGTTGCAGACATTTGGAGCGGGTTGCTTTGCCACAATGAGCTTGTTATCAATCAAGGACTGTATTTTGTCTTCCATAGAGCGGCATTCATCGATGGTGTGCCATTTCATGTCGGAGTGGTATGCACATGACTTGTTTGGGTTAACCCATTGAGAGGGGTTCTCAGGGGTTGCAACAGGGATGGGGGTGACATAACCAGCAGCCTTGAGCTTCTCATACAGTTGGTCGATGGGTTCAGCGATAGCGGTATATTATTTTGGAGGTCTGCGATCAAAATTAGGTCGAGGTCTAGGGAAATTTTGGCGTGCGGGAGGTGATTGATAATGGGATGGCTGAGAATTATAAAGGTTGTAGACAGGAACAGGTTGGGAGTATCTGGGTGAAGTTGGTTGATATGCAGGAGGTGGAGATGATTGATAAGTTGGTGGCGGAGCGTGGTATGAGGGTGAGGGTGCTTGGTAATTTGGGGTTGGCTGATATGTGAGTGGAGGTTTTGGGTAAGTTTGGTATTTGAAGGGAGACTTGGTCCTCTGTGCAACCATCACGGCTCCCGCGTCCCTTTTCTTGGACACACCACCGGACTGTAAAGCCTTATTCGTAGCTTGTAAGGCTTCAAAATCTGTGACCATACAACTTTTAATACCTTCTTCAATCCTTTCACCCAATTTGTGACCATCATCAACTGTTCATAGTATTGTGGGTCCTGATCCCGGACAAATAACTTGTTCATTTGCTCCTCCTCTAAGGCGGGTCTGACCTTAGCAGCTTCAGACCTCCAGCGAGTAGCATACTCTGAAATGTCTCTGTGGCTTCTTCTTCAAATTCTGGATGTAGAACATGTTTGGTGCGTTCTCTATATTAAATCAGAACCTATCCATGAAGTCAGATGCCATGCTTACCCAATTCGACCACTTCTTGGGATCTTGGCTGATGTACCAAGACAATGCATCTCCTTTCAACCTCCTCAAGAACAACTTCATGCAGATCCTTTCATTCTTCCCAACTCCAACCAGCTTGTCACAATAGGTCTTCGATGGACCCTTAGATCACTTGTACTATCAAACATTTTGAACTTCGGAGGTTTGTACCCCTCAGGCAGTTCTACATCAGGCTGTATGTAGAGGTCCTCATAGTTCAGTCCTTTAACTCCCATGTTTCCCTCAATGCCTTCAACCCGGCTGGTCAGCTTCTTAAATTCCTCGGCCAAGTTCCTGATAAGCAGATCCTTCTCATCAGACTCAGGTGTGTATGGGATAGGTGGAGTAGAGTGTGGCATGGTTTCCACGTAGATAGGATTGTTATGGTTGCCTGGTGTATGGGCGTAGATATGGTCGTTTGTGGAGTTCTGAGATTCTGGGATAAGTAGTGGAGTGCTATTTGGGGTATGAAAGGTATTGCATTGCGTTGGGAGAGCATGGTTCTTTGGTGGAGTGGCGTGACGGTGAGGTGCAGGATGATTATGCTGTTTTGGGATATTTTGCGGAGGTGTAGGATTATGAATGTTGGGGAGGGTGACGTATGGGATGTTGAGGGAGAACGTTAGCTTTGCCAGATTTCAAACCTGATCAAGATCTTCTTGGAATTTCAATAACTTCTATTCAAGCTGCGACATATTCTCATTTGGAACCCGAATACTCTAGCCATCAGTGGCCTCTACCCGTTCAACTATGTTCCCTTTCCTGATGTTGCTTGAATCTTCCATTTTATTCTTGCCTTTGTTCGTGACCTTAGGAGGACTAGTAGTAGGAGTGGGTGGAGGGCCCCTGGATCTTGTGAGATAAGATGATGATACCAGAGTGTAGAAATTAAGCTTTCTGGAGGGGAATAATAAAAAGAACGAAAACAAAAACAAAACAAAAGGTAGCCACGTCAGTGAGGATTATGAAAAGTATTAATATTTAAACACATAGTGTGGGAATGTAAAGCGTTTCCTAATTTGGGAACCACTTTGTGCCTATGGTAGACCTAGCGACAAATTAATTTGGAGAACTTAAAATGCTAAATGCTTCATTTCATTGATAAAAAATAGACGAATCCCAAAACGACACTAAATAAACAAGAAATATAGGTCACTAATGGCCATTTTCCTTATTACATTGATAAAGCAAGAGAAAGACATTCCTATCTACTTGGTCCCAAAAGGACCTTCCCCAGACTCGGCATCCTTGGATCCCTCGAACAGCTTCCCCAACTCGCGAAGTCCCAGCAATAGTTATGCTCTGGCTAGATGTCCACCTTCGGTCCCTTCAGCCTTTTGACAATCTTCGACCCTTTTAATGAATTTTCTTTCCAGCTTGACTATGACTCGCTCTAAGTACCCTAGACTTTTGTTGGTATTGATAGCCATGTCTTTCCATTCCTCAATCAACTTCTTGTTGGACTCATGTATCTCGCGATGCTCATCCTCACATTCGCATATCCTCTTGCGCAACTGATTATACTTGACCTAAGCCTCGACCTTTTTGTCTATGATCTTGTGACCTCTGACAAACCCTGGTTTGCCCAGACCATCCCAATTGTCTTCCAACGAACTTGAATAGAAAGGGGTGCAACCAGCGTGGTATCTATCTGGCTCAATGGTGTCTTTCTCCATTACGATCTTACAGTGCCACATATGTTGGGCTTGGCACTTGTAGGGACTTTCATCGTTTTGGAAGTCAGCTTGAAGATGGCTCATCTTGTCGACCCTTGGTATGACGTGCTTCCTACCTGCTTGTCTCATAACTCGGAGAGGGACGTAAGGATATGTTCCCCTCAGACCAATCAATATCAGGAACGGTGCATCTCTGGACCGGGCGATGAATTCTGCTGTCGGAAACCCCTCGAACATCTATTGGACCTGTTCTTCAGTTAGATTATCAAAAAGCTCAACCCATTCTTTGGCATTCTCAGGTTGAGCGAACATGTCAGGAATGTAAGTCATTCGCTTTGGATGGTGGAAAGAGATGTGGTCATTCTACGCCGTTCGCTGAAACCCTTGCCGATATTTTCCCTTTTGTAGATGTTCTAGGAGCCAAAGCTGAAGTAATAAGTTGCAAACCTCGAAGTGTTTCGCTCCTCTTTGACATTTCTCCAAGGCTCGGTATATGTCGGAAATAATCATGGGCACAATGCTGAATGTCTGCCCACCAATCCCCTCCATTAGGGTCTTAGTTTCCATAGCCAACCTAGTAAGTATTTTTTCTTTCTTCATTGGAAACATGATTAGACCCAGGAAGAAAAACATGAAGACAAATACCCTACGGTGGATGTGTCCCAAGGATGTGATGGAAAATTCATCATGGTAGGTACGGTATGATTTGCTGTGACCGTACCTTTCATACAAGTAGTCAAAATGGATGTATGATTCTTTTAGGCATACCAATTATGCATTCTTCTTCAGACCCATCATTTTTAGGAAACTCTTGCCCGTGCGGTGCTCAGGCATTAGCAATCTGGGGTTTCCCAAACTAGCCGGCCAGTCCTCTTATCTCTTCTAGTAATGGTGTCATTTCGAGGTCCCCAAAGCAAAAGACGGCCCTTTCACAGTCCACAAATAAGGTAGCAGCCAATATCATCATGTTGTTAGGCTGGATTTCCAGGAGGGACGGTAGATTGCCCAGATATTTTCTTACGAGGGTTTTATCACTAGAATGTAAATCTTCCCACAAGCTTAGCAATTTTGGGTGGATGTTGGTGACCATGCCGAATCTGGGGACTTCGTGCCTCATATTTCTACAAGGCAAACAATGTTAGGCCCTTACCCCCACCAGACTCAACTATTTAACATCAAAAATTAGCATGAAGCTTTTAATTCTCCAAATAAATGCACAGAACGTGATGATGTCCGTTTAGGTTTATGGAAACCTAGTGGACTTTTGGACAAGGCTATCTTAAAGGCTATTGTGTGGAAAACACATTATCCTTGCTAGGTTTGACCATGATGCATGCAACAGTATAACAGAGTAAGGTTTCTATGGGGTTTTAGACTGGTACCCTTGAGCGGACAACTCACGGGGGAAGGCACGGAACCGTCGACTGCAGCGCTGATCGACTAGTTTTACCGCAAATAAGCCTTTCCAAATTTTGGGGGTAATGATATAGGAAGGGCGTAACCGCTCATCAAGCGTTGCTATAGGATTTTGTTTGGCACGACTGGAGTATGAATGTTGGGTCATGAATAATGCAATAAAGTAAACATGTTGCCACGTATTTGCACGTTTATGAAAGTAGTAAATACAACAGTTTTATAATTTAAAATGATTACAAAGGGAGAAAACAAAATGATATGTCAGTTACTTTTGAAGAAGAAATTAAAAGCTTAAAGGAGTTAAACAAATAATTGCACATATGGGAGGGGTACAAATTCACAAAAACGATTTGAAAATGGTAAAAGCTTAAAAGTCCCCAGCAGAGTCGTCATGTTGTCGCGCCCCCTTTTTTCCCCAGGCACTCCTTTCGGGGCCCGGTTTGAAAGGGTTTATGACATTCGTTGAGACAACTCGTTCCTTTAGGGAAAGGGGTTTGCATTTTTTGAAGATTCGCCACCTAATGATTTTGAAGTGCGTTAGGGCACCTATTAGGGGGGTTCATTTAAAACTACGTTTGATAACCAGAGACAGGGTAAGCGCTTGAAATTATCCTAAGGGGAAGGTGTTAGGCACCCTTAAGGATCCGCAAGTGTGGTTCCCGACCAAATAGCTTTTGTGAATTTTTTTACAATTAGAAAATAAACAAATATTGCTCAAATAATAGGGGATTTAGGTCTAAGTACACATAGGTTTGGAAAGAGTTACTGGAAAAGCTAGATTTTGAAAAGAATTATAATCTAAGCAGGTTTATGGGAGTAAAGGTGTATCCTAGGTTTGTTTGTAATATGGATCACATCAATGCAATACACGATATGACACTCCTCAAAGATGGGTTACACGTGGTATTAGTGCACCGATCATCATATTTGTATCTACCCTTTCTCACCCCGTGAAGGTAATTAAAGCGAGTGTTGGTCTCGACCTCTATTGCATGCTGTTACCCGTCCCTTCCTATTAGTCCCGAAGAAACTTAGGACTTCTATCCTATAAGGGGGTTCTAGGCAGACCCTCAGGTTTTAAAGGTAAAAATACTAAGGCGACATATAATAAAACAGATAGGACTTCAATTAAATGGGAGCATGGAAAACAAATAGAAGGCTCAGGTACACCTCCACAAATAGTACACATAAACAGCATGACTCATACACAGTTAAGGTCTGGGTTTAAGTTCAGATCCTAATCATGGTGTCTAAGTGATAACAACATAGTCAGATATATAACTCATAGAGGAAGTCCTAATTAGTTTTGCCTACTGGTTTTAATAATGCTGACAGTTAAACAATAGTCACAAAATACAGTTCCAGTTTTTATTATTTAAGTTGATTACCTAAGGCTTGGCTAGGCGTGGTTTAATATACAACAATTGTTCATAATTGTTAACATTTTTAGATTGTTATACCTAAGAACATGTGATTCTAAGTGTCGCAGAACATACATGAATTTATTACAAGTTTTTGGAGCACGGTGACGATTTCATACTTAGTAACTGGACTAGCGTAATTAGACGATTGTGACCCTAGAACATGATTTCTAATGCAAGAATATGCAGAATGACTTACGAGTAGGATTTTTAAATGCATACCAAGTTATGCACAGTTTCAGAATGGGCAGAAGTACATTTTTTATTTTAATGTTGTTTACCTAAAGCAGGATTTTTAAGTGTGCAGTGATTGTAGCATGATGTTTTGCATAAATAACAAATGATGTTAACAAATTTTTTGATCAAGATTTATGGCTGTTTTCAGGACATACAGAATCACATAACGACCGTTTATGTTAATGTTTACCTTAGAGGCAGTATTTCTAAGCGATGATGAGATGCGGAAACCAGTACATGTATGGATTCAATGTAGCATGATATATAATGCATGGCATGCGTGGCATATGTTGTACCTAAACATGGTTGCTATTGCGCATAGAGAAAATAAACCTAGGTAACATGGTTTCTACCCTTGATTACACTACAACATGCATATCACCCTCCCATTTTCACTATCCATCCCCAGAGTTGTTTTATAGATAATTATTACAGACAAATAGGTATTAATTACATAATTGAAATAAGGAAATAAAAAGTTAACTATAGGGAGCCTACAGTAAAGGCCCAAGTCTCCAGGTTCTCAATGCCAAGTATTATTTCACATCCTTTCTCACAATCCGGGTGTGTCAGAGTTACCTAAGAACCTCAAGGGATCCCCGGCAGTGCTCACACCAAGATTTCATAGCCACGATAGAGTAAGTTCAGTGTGGAATAGCCAGCCGTAGTGTGTCAAAGTTCAAAGGGAGTTCAAGGGTCCCAAAGCAATGCTCACACAAAGGGGGCAGAACTTAAGGGGTCTAAGAGTAGAGTGATAGTGCTTGACAAAGTTTGTAAACTTTGAGCAGGGAAAACGTTTTGGAAAAGGGATTTAGCATCACAGAAAAGACCAAGAATAGTCCAACAACCACAAGCAGGGGTAATGGGGTTTGAGGGACAAATACAGAGCATGTGAGGGTAGGCATGTAGCAGGCAGTACACAATCAGAAGTTCCTAATGATTCAGGGGATTGGGGATACAATAGGGTATAGGATTAGACTCATAACATGACCAAATAGTTTAAGACAGTAGAGTATACCCTAATCAAACTAATGTACCAAACAGAGGCATGAAGATTCACATAGAACATGTATCAGGTACATAAAGACATACTGGTTATGACAAATAGAGTATAACTTAACATGTTCATGGAGTTCAGGATTCTTGTTACATGTTGAACAACAAAATAGTAAGTAAAACATATCAGAAACACAATGAATTGCAACAGTAATAGAAACATGTTGGTTTGAGAACTGAAATTTGAATTAGGACATACCATTTAAGTGAAGAAAGCAGTAACACAAAGCAGAAAAATAGGAGATGCACAGTAGTTAGCCTTGGCTTGCAGCCGGCTAACTTAGAATAGTAGCAAGTAGCACAGAAGAGAGAATAGAGAGTTTTAGTTGTGAGGGAGAGATTTATTGAACCATATTAGTTTGTATGTTGCTTAATGAAAGAGTAGTACATATATATAGTTTGAAAATAGATAGTAAATAAGGTAGGAACCAGTAATTAAGGGACTGAATATCAATCAGTGTAAAATCAGCATAGGTATCCCTTAGTTGAAGGGGTTAAGTTCAAACGACTAGTAGGCAAATAACAAATAAGGAAAGTTCTCGTATGTGACATGCATATAACATATAAGGAAACAATTTCAATAGTACAAGTATGCAATTGAGACAAGGTTCAGAATGTTTCAGTTAAGGAAATAACATAAGAGTTTGTGTGACACCATAATCGACCAAAAATTGGACAAGGAAATAATTTAAAGGTTGGGGGAGCGTTTTATATTGATTTGGGGTCGGGTTAAAAAGTTAGAACATAGGGTGCCCCGACTCAATTATGCATTCGCATATGCGACCGCAGAAGGGAAATGCGGCTCGAAAACCTGCCGCAGAAATGGCCTCAACCGGGTGAACAAAATGTCCTAGTATGCGGTCAATATGCGGCCCGCATAACAGTTATGCGGTCACATAATGTACTGTATAACACTTATGCTGTCGCATAATGCTCCGCATAACTCCCCACACAAAACATCAATGCACAAATGCGATGGATTATGTGGCCCACATACCAATTGTGCGATTGCATTTTGGGATTCATAATCACCCTTAAGTTGGCCAACAACCTGTGTGATGACCCAAAAAGGGGTCATCTTATGTCAATCTAATTTTTTACTATGTTCTGAGGCCCCGAAAGCCTTCGTTAATCTCACCTCGATGTGCGTGCGCAGCGCAGGCGCTAAGCCGGGAAGCCTTTATGTGAAAACTTGATTAAGAGTTAAATTTATGATAATTAATTGAATAAAGTTGACTTTGGTCAACATTTTTGGTAAACGGACCCGGATCTGTGATCCGTGATCCGACGGTCCCGAAAGGTCCGTAGGAAAATATGGGACTTGGGCATATGCCCGAAATCGAATTCCGAGGACCCAAGTCTGAGAAATGAATTTTTAAAGAAAATATTTTTATGAAAATATTAAAGGCTTATGAAAATGAATCTTGATGTGAAACCTGTGATGCCGGGCCCGTATTAGGATTTTGGAGCTCGGAATAGGTTCAATATGTGTTATTTAAGTTATCTGTGAAATTTGGTAAGAAACGGACTTGAATTGATTGGTTTCGGATCAAAATGAGAAAAATTGGAGTTAATGAAGTTTTGAGGATTTTTAAAGAATTTGAAATTTGGCTTGAAATGTGATTTTATGTTCCCGTGGTCCGAATGAAATTCTGAGACCGACAATAGTTCCGTTATGTCGTTTATAACTTGTCTGCAAAATTTGATGTCATTCCGAGTAGTTTAGGCCGGTTCGGCGCATTGAAGTGAATTCTAGAATTTCTTAAGTTCTTAAGTTGATTCAATTTGGTATGGGGGTTGAATTTTGAGTTTTGTTGTTGTTCTTCAGGTTTCGGAAGTTCGAGCGAGTCCGAATCATGAATACAGACTTGCCGGTGCTTTTGGACGGGGTCCCGAGGGGCTCGGGGGTGTTTTAGACCCCCGAGAGCTAAGTTAGAAAAACTAGAATTTCTGCTATCTGGTTTCTTTCTCTGCGATCGCAGAAGGTCAGTTGCGATCGCGGAGAAGGATTTTGCTGGGCTATTGATTGTTCTTTGCGATCGCAGCTTCCCCTTTGCGATCGCAGAGATCTGGGTTCCACACCTTCGCGATCGTATAGAGTCGCGTCTGGGCCGGGTGAGTTTGTTAGTCGCGATCGCAGGACCTCTACCGTTATAGCAGAGGTCTGTCCAGTTGGCCTTCGCGATCGCAGGACCTCTGCCTCGATCACAGAGGTCTGGCCAGTTGGCCTTCGCGATCGTATGCCCCTTGTCGCGGTCGCAGTTAAGGAATCCCTAGGCAGTTTTATAAAATACGGGACTTAGCATTTTTCCTCCATTTTCATCTTCCTCCTCAAGTTTTTAGAGAGCTCTTCAAGGGACCTTCCACCACTGTTATTGAGGTAAGTAAATTCCATAGTTTTACTAGTTTCAAATATTAATTCTTAGTTAAATTCACTACTAAATTATCTAAAACCATAGAATTAGGTAGTAATTTTAGGGTTCTTGAGGATTTTGTGATTTTTCCATTTTAGGCCTTGAATTCAAGTAGGAATCACACATTAATGATCCTTAGGTTATGGGTGAGTAATCCCTTCGAGAATTTTCGAAATTTGAGCATGCTGGACCGGGTTGGAATTTGGAAATTCTTCAAGAAAAGCGATTTTAGTAAAATAACTAGGGTAATTTCCCGCATTGTGCATGCATTGATGTTATTGTATACCTTTTGGCTAGTTGCGAGTCCTCGGGTGTAGAGTTCGGAGTTTCGGGCGCAAATTGTGGTCCGAGGGGTAGATTCGACGAGGTGAGTCTCCTTTCTAACCTTGTAAGAGGGAATTGTCCCCATAGGTGATGTATATGCTATGTGTAAATTGTTTGGGGGCTACGTATGCGCCAAGTGACGAGAGTCCGTATGTAGCGGCTATTGTTTTTATGTCCGTGTAGTAAGGCCCACATCGTGCCTTATATGCTTTTCTCGTAATGCTTGATATGTTTGTCTTGTAATGCTTTATATGATTTATTGTGACACCATATGTACTATGAAATTATGTTTTGCATAGTGTTATGTCTCTGAGGCTTTATGGAAAAATTGTTGAATGGCAAGGAATTTGTTATGGAAAGTAAGTATTTAAAGATTATGGGATCGGGCCGTACGCCACAACAGGTTTGAGAGTGATTATGTCTATATGGGATCGGGCCGTACGCCACGACAGAGTTGAAAAGAAATTGTGAAATATATAGGATCGGGTCGTACGCCACGACACTGTTGAAAGTAGTTGAATATATATGGAACGGGCCGTACGCCACGGCAGTGTTGAGAAACTATGAAATATATGGGATCGGGCCGTACGCCACGGCAGTGTTGAAAAGAAATTGAAATGAATATGGGATCGGGCCGTACGCCACGACAGTGTTGAAATAAATTGAAATGAATATGGGATCGGGCCGTACGCCACAGAGAGTGCAGAAGGTACCTTATGGGAGCGGTCCGTACGCCACAACGGATCTAAGAATTTGTGATTATTGTATTGTTCAGTGGTCTTACCCTTGAAAGTGCTTTATAGTTTAGTTCAGTATTTGTTTGGATTTCTGCCCTCGATATATATACTTGTTTCTTATTTCCCTAACATGCTTACTGTATTTCATTATATTTTATCATATGTTATTACTGTTGGACCTTAGTGAGTATCGAGTCAACCTCTCGTAACTACTTCTTCGAGTTTAGGCGGGATACTCACTAGGTACATATTTATTTAATATGTACTCATGTTGCACTTTCTTTCCTTTTTCTGTACTTGACTGTACATGTCCGGCGGCTGGTACGTCTGGTTATCAGGCCGGTGCTAGATATTGATAGCGTGGTCATACTTCACGGTGAGCTGCTTTCCCGACGACTTCCTAGCAGCTCCCTGGAGGCCTTTTGTTATATTCTCTGTCCATTTCATTCAGACTGAGACCCCTTATATATTGTAGTCATTGTATATTCAGTAGTTGCCCGTGACACTCGTGACACTCGTGACACTAGTTCCTGGCACACACGTGGTGTATATTTTGGGTTGTTGGCTGTACATATGTTATTCGACATGCCTATTGAATGATTTTCCGCACTTGTAGTTTTATTTCACATCACCGCCATTATCATGTTTATATCTGTTTAAAATTGGTTAAAAGATGAAATTTGCATAACAGGGAATGGTAACACATAGTGTTTCTATATTGGCTGGCCTAACCTCGCCGTTGGGCGCCATCGCGACCTGAATCGAGATTTGGGTCGTGACAACGTGGTATCAGAGCACTAGGTTCACGTATGTCTCACGAGTCACGGGCAAGCCCAGTAGAGTCTTGCGGATCGGTACGGAGACGTCTGTACTTATCTTCAAGAGGCTATGGGGTGTTAGGAAACTTCACTTTATTCATATTCCGTCGTGCAATCTATGATGTACTCAAACTTATTCTTCTATTCTCTCATAGATGGTGAGGACGCGTGCATCCAATGTTCCTGGTCCGGGAGAGGCCGTTGCCCCGGCCGCCCAAGGTCGGGGTAGAGGCAAGGGTAGAGCACCTGCTCGAGGCGGGGGACGAGGGCGTCCCAGAGCTACGCTAGTGGCATCACCAGAGGACCCCATTTTGGAGGAGCAGAATAAGGTGCCTCCAGTAGCACCTGCTCCAGTGGATTTCATGACGGGGCCAGGCTTCCAGGAGCTCATGGGCAGTATGATGAGATTCATGGACACTATGTCTCAGGCTTGTTTATTTCCAGCTGACCCTGCTACTTCTCAGGCGGGAGGGGAGTCCAAACTCTTACCACTCAGGCCATAGGTCAGGCAGCAGCAGCACGTCATACCCCGGACACACCGCCCGTGGGAGGGGTTCAGCCCGTAGTAGCAGCCCCAGAGCCCAGGCCAGTCGCAGAGGGTGACCAGCAGAAGATGTTGGATAGATGGACCCGACTCCGCCCTCCAGTCTTCATAGGCGAGCGGGGAGAGGATGCTCAGGATTTTATTGATAAGTGCAGGGACAGACTGCACAACATGATGATTTTGGAGTTTCATGGAGTGGATTTCACCACATTTCAGTTAGAGGGCAAAGCTCGCAGGTGGTGGAAGTCATATATTCTCAACAGGCCAGCAGATTCTCCTCCTGTCACTTGGGATCAGTTCGCTCAGCTATTTTTAGACAGATACATTCCACCTTCGAAGAGGGAGGAGCTACGGGGTCAGTTTTAGCGACTAGAGCAGGGGCAGATGTCAGTGACTGATTATGAGGCTAGATTCTCCGAGTTGTCTCGCCATGCCCTTATGATATTTCCTACTGATGCCGAGAGGGTGCGGCGGTTTCTGGCAGGCTTGAATCCAGGTATTAGGGCCTCTATGGCCAAAGAGGTAGAGATGGGTACCCCATATCATCTTGTAGTCGAGATAGCTCGACGGATTGAGGGTTATCGTATGAGGAGCAGGGAGCAAGCTCAGCCAGGTCAGCATGACAAGAGGGCCAGGTTCACAAGTGACTTTAGGGGTGCTCCAGCTAGGGGTAGAGGTTAGTTCGGAGGTGGCCAGTTCAGTAGGCCTTCATATTCAGCACCTTCACTACCTCCCAGAGGTATTTCAGCGAGGCCTCAGCTCGGCACTATGCCAGAGCGTTCCTATAATCCCCCAGCCATCCAGGGTGCACCCAGCAGTTATTCCAGTCATCAGAGATCCTCTAGTTCCTATTTCAGTGCCTTACCAGAGGGTTCACACCGCCCTCCGGCTATTCAAGGTTCTTACTCTTTCGGGCAGGGGGCTGTAGCACCAGGAGGTTGTTTCGAGTGTGGGGAGCCGGGTCATATGTGGAGGTTTTGTCCCAAGTATCGGGGCAAGGCAGTGAAACAGAGTTATCAGCCTAGGAGTTTAGCACCAGCAGCCCGACCGCCTCGAGGTGGAGGACAGGTCGGCAGGGGTCATTCTATAGGGGGAGGCCAGTCAGGAGGAGGTCAGTTAGTTCCTGTTCACTCTGGGGGAGTTCAGCCTTCAGGAGCCTCAGCCAGATTTTATGCCATTCCGGCCATATCAGATGCAGTGGCCTCAGACGCCGTAATCATAGGTATTATCTCAGTATATTGTAGGGAGGCTTCGGTACTATTTGATCCAGGATCTACGTATTCATATGTTTCCGTACCATTTGCTCATACCCCTCGTGAGTCCTTGTGTTCTCCTATATATGTGTCCACTCCTGTGGGTGATTCTGTGGTGGTAGACCGAGTCTACCGGTCTTGTGTGGTCACTTTCTGCGGTTTCGATACCAGAGCAGATCTTTTATTGCTGGATATGATTGATTTTGAGGTTATCCTAGGCATGGATTGGCTATCTCTTTATCATGCTATGTTAGATTGCCATGCCAAGACAGTCACTTTAGCCATGCCTGAGTCGCCTAGACTAGAATGGAGAGGTTCTTCCGTTAGTGCCTCCAGCCGGGTTATTTCCTTCATGAAGGCTTGACATATGGTCGAGAAGGGTTGTTTGGCTTACCTTGCTTATGTGCGGGACACCACCGCCGAGTCTCCTACCATTGATTCAGTGCTTGTTGTTCGAGAGTTTCAAGATGTGTTTTCTTCGGATCTTCCAGGCATGCCTCCAGATCGAGATATTGACTTCTGTATTGATTTGGTTCCAGATACTCAGCCTATTTCCATTCCCCCTTATCGTATGGATCCTAAGGAGCTGAAGGAGTTGAAGAAGCATCTTGAGGAGTTGTTGACCAAGGGGTTCATCAGGCCGAGTGTGTCGCCGTGGGGTGCTCCAGTCCTATTTGTGAAAAAGAAGGATGGGTCTATGCGGATATGTATTGACTACCGCCAGTTGAATAAAGTGACCATCAAGAACAAGTATCCTCTACCGTGCATGGATGATTTGTTTGACCAGCTACAGGGTGCTCGTGTGTTCTCTAAGATTGATCTGAGGTCAGGTTATCACCAGTTGAAGATTCGGGCTTCTGATGTCCCGAAGACGGCATTTCGCACCAGATATGGCCACTATGAGTTCTTAGTGATGTCCTTTGGCTTAACTAATGCCCCAACAACATTTATGGACTTGATGAATAGGGTATTCAGGCCATATATCGACTCCTTCGTTATTGTTTTCATTGATGATATATTGATCTACTCACGGAGCGTGGGAGAGCACGAGCAACATCTGAGAGTTGTACTTCGGACCTTGCGAGAGTAGAAGCTATATGCTATGTTCTCCAAGTGTGAGTTCTGGTTAGAGTCTGTAACATTTCTGGGGCATGTGCTGTCCGGTGAGGGTATCAAGGTTGATCCGCAGAAGATTGAGGCAGTTTAGAGTTGGCCGCGTCCTACTTCAGCTACAGAGATCAGGAGTTTTTTAGGCCTAGCAGGCTATTATCGTCGATTCGTGGAGGGGTTCTCTTCTATTGCAGCTCCGTTGACCAGATTGACTCATAAGAATGCCCCGTTTTGGTGGATCAGCGAGTGTGGGGCGAGCTTTCAGAAGCTCAAGTCAGCTTTGACCTCAACACCAGTTCTATCATTGCCTTCCGGTTCTGGGAGGTATACTGTGTATTGCGAAGCTTCACGCGTCGGGTTTGGGGTATGTGCTGATGCAGGATGGCAAGGTTATTGTTTATGCTTCGCGAAAGCTGAAGGTTCATGAAAAGAATTACCCTGTGCACGATTTGGAGTTGGCGGCGATTGTTCATGCTTTGAAGATATGGCGGCATTATCTATATGGTGTATCTTGTGAGGTCTATACTGACCACCGCAGCCTGCAGTACTTGCTTAAGCAGAGGGACATTAACTTGAGGCAGCGGAGATGGCTTGAGTTGTTAAAAGATTATGATCTCACTATTTTATATCACCCGGGCAAGGCGAATGTAATAGCAGATGATTTGAGCATGAGGGTAGCGAGTATGGGTAGCTTGGCCTACATTGCAGCTGAGGAGAGACCTTTAGCCTTGGACATTCAATCCTTGTCCAATCGCCTTGTGAGATTAGACCATTCAGAGCCTAGTCGAGTTTTGGCTCATGTAGTTGCTCAGTCTTCATTATTGGGGGAGATTAAGGCTCGATAGTTTGATGATTCATGCCTTGCAGAGCTTCGGGATGCAGTGGTTCAAGGCAGGAACAAGGAGGTTACTTTAGGCGAGGATGGTGTCTTGAGGCTCCAGGGCCATTTTTGTGTTCCTAATATTGATGGCTTGAGGAAGAGAATTTTAGATGAGGCCCGCAGTTCTCAGTATTCTGTTCATCCGGGTGCGACGAAGATGTACCGTGATTTGAAGCAGCACTACTAGTGGAGGCGGATGAAGAAAGATATAGTGCAGTATGTGGCTAGATGTCTCAATTGTCAGCAGGTCAAGTACAAGCACCAGAGGCCAGGAGGCTTGTTTCAGTAGATGCCCATTCTTGAGTGGAAATGGGAGCGCATCACCATGGATTTTGTGGTTGGGTTGCCTCGGACTTTGCGGAAGGTTGACGCGGTTTGGGTCATTATGGATAGATTGACCAAATCAGCGTATTTCATTCTTGTGGCTACTACTTATACTACGGAGAGGCTGGCCTAGATTTATGTTCGGGAGATAGTTTGGTTGCACGGGGTGCCGGTGTCTATTATATCAGATCGAGGTCCTCAGTTCACCTCGCACTTCTGGAGAGCATTGCACAGTGAGATGGGCACTTAGATAGATCTCAGCTCAGCATTTCACCCTCAAACTGATGGTCAGTCGGAGCGTACAGTTCAGATTTTGGAGGATATGCTCAGGGCTTGTGTGATTGATTTTGGCGGTCAATGGGACAAGTTCTTGCCTTTGGCAGAGTTTGCATACAATAACAGTTATCAGTCCAGCATCGAGATGGCTCCATTCGAGGCTTTATATGGTCGGCGATGTCGTTCTCCAATTGGGTGGTTTTAGCCTGGCGAGGCCAAGGTATATGGTACCGATCTGGTGAGAGATTCCTTGGAAAAGGTGAAGATTATTCAGGAAAGGCTCCGTACAGCACAGTCTAGGCAGAAGAGCTACGCGGATCAGCGGGCGCGTGATGTGGCATTTATGGAGGGAGATAAGGTTATGTTGAATATTTCGCCGATGAAGGGCGTTATGAGATTCGGGAAGAAGGGCAAGCTGAGCCCCAGGTTTATAGGCCATTTCGAGGTGTTGAGGCGAGTCGGGGAGGTTGCTTATGAGCTCGCTTTACCTCCCGCCTTATCGAGAGTTCATCCGGTATTTCATGTATCCATGCTCCGGAGATATCATGTCGATTCTCTCACGTGATTGATTTCAGCACTATTCAGTTAGATGAGAAGTTGGGCTTCGAGGAGGAGCCAATTGCTATTATTGATAGGCAGGACCGCCAGTTGAGGTCTAAGAGAATTTATGCCGTAAAGGTCCAGTGGAGGGGCCAACCAGTCGATGAGGCGACCTGGGAGTCCGAGGAGGACATGCGGAGCAGGTATCCACAGCTATTCGACACTTTCAGGTACGATTCTACGTCCGTTCGAGGATGAACGTTTGTTTTAGAGGGGGATATTTTGATGACCGAAAAAGGGGTCATCTTATGTGAATCTAATTTTTGACTATGTTTTGAGGCCCTGAAAGCCTCCGTTAATCTCACCTCGATGTGCGTGCTCAGCCCGGGCGCGTAGCCGGGAAGCCTTTATGTGAAAACTTGAATAAGAGTTAAATTTATGATAATTAATTGAATAAAGTTGACTTTGGTCAACATTTTTGGTAAACGTACCCGGATCCGTGATCCGACGGTCCCGGAAGGTCCGTAGGAAAATATTGGACTTGGGTGTGTGCCCGAAATCGAATTCCGAGGACCCGAGTCTGAGAAATGAATTTTTAAAGAAAATTGTTTTATGAAAATATTAAAGGCTTATGAAAGTGAACCTTGATGTGAAACATGTGCTGTCGGGCCCTTATTATGATTTCGGAGCCCGGAACAGGTTCAATATGTGTTATTTAAGATATCTGTGAAATTTGGTAAGAAACGGACTTGAATTGATTGGTTTCGGATCAAAATGAGAAAATTGGAGTTAATGAAGTTTTGAGGATTTTTAAAGAATTTGAAATTTGGCTTGAAATGTGATTTTATGCTCCCGAGGTCCGAATGAAATTCCGAGACAGGGAATAGTTCTGTTATGTCGTTTATAACTGGTCTGCAAAATTTGAAGTCATTCCGAGTAGTTTAGGCCGTTTCGGCGCATTGAAGTGAATTCTAGAATTTCTTAAGTTCTTAAGTTCATTCAATTTGGTTTGGGGGTTTAATTTTGAGTTTCGTTGTTGTTCTTCAGGTTCCGGAAGTTCGAGCGAGTCTGTATCATGAATACAGACTTGCCGGTGCTTTTGGACGGGGTCCCGAGGGGCTCGAAGGTGTTTTAGACCGCCGGGAGCTAAGTTAGAAAACCAAGAATTTCTGCTATCTGGTTTCCTCGATCGCAGAAGGTGGGTTGCGATGGCAGAGAAGGATTTTGCTGGGCTGTTGATTGTTCTCTACGATCGCAGCTTCCCCTTTGCGATCGCAGAGGTCTGGGTTCCACACCTTCACGATCGCATCCTTTTATCGCGATCGCATAGAGTCGCGTCTGGGCCGGGTGAGTTTGTTCTTTGCGATCGAAGGACCTCTGCCGCGATCGCAGAGGTCTGGCCAGTTGGCCTTCATGAACGCAGGACCTCTGTTGCGGTCGCAGAGGTCTGGCCTGTTGGCCTTCGCGATCGTATGCCCCTTGTCGCGATCGCAGTTAAGGAATCCCTAGGCAGTTTTATAAAATACGGGACTTAGCATTTTTCCTCCATTTTCATCTTCCTCCTCAAGTTTTTAGAGAGCTCTTCAAGGGACCTTCCACCACTGTTATTGAGGTAAGTAAATTCCATAGTTTTACTAGTTTCAAACATTTATTCTTAGTTATATTCACTACCAAATTATCTAAAACCATAGAATTAGGTAGAAATTTTAGGGTTCTTGAGGATTTCGTGTTTTTTCAATTTTAGGCCTTGAATTCAAGTAGGAATCACACATTAATGATCCTTAGGTTATGGGTGAGTAATCCCTTCGAGAAATTTCAGAATTTGAGCGTGCGGGACCAGGGTTGGAATTGGAAAATTCTTCAAGAATAGCGATTTTAGTAAAATAACTAGGGTAATTTCCCACATTGTGCATGCATTGATGTTATTGTATACCTTTTGTCTAGTTGCGAGTCCTCGGGTGTAGAGTCGGAGTTTCGTGCGCAAATTGTTGTCCGAGGGGTAGATTCGACGAGGTGAGTCTCCTTTCTAACCTTGTAAGAGGGAATTGTCCCCATAGGTGATGTATATGCTATGTGTAAATTGTTTGGGGGCTACGTACGCGCCAAGTGACGAGAGTCCGTACGTAGCGGCTATTATTGTTATGTCCGGGTAGTTAGGCCCACATCATGCCTTGTATGCTTTCTCGTAATGCCTTATATGCTTTTCTCGTAATGCCTGATATGTTTTCCTTGTAATGCTTTATATGATTTATTGTGACGCCATATGTACTATGAAATTATGTTTTGCATAGTGTTATTTCTCTGAGTCTTTATGGAAAAATTGTTGAATGGAAAGGAATTTGTTATGGAAAGTAAGTATTGAAAGATTATGGGATCGGGCCGTACCCCACGGCAGGTTTGAGAGTGATTATGTCTATATGGGATCGGGTCGTATGCCACGGCAGAGTTGAAAAGAAATTGTGAAATATATGGGATCGGGTCGTACGCCACGACAGTGTTGAAAGTAATTGAATATATATGGGATCGGGCCGTAAGCCATGGCATTGTTGAGAAATTATGAAATATATGGGATCAGGTCGTACGAGACGTCAGTGTTGAAAAGAAATTGAAATGAATATGGGATCGGGCCGTACGCCACGGCAGTGTTTAAAAGGAATTGAAATGAATATGGGATCAGGTCGTACGCCACGGCGAGTGTAAAAGGTACCTTATGGGAGCAGGCCGTACGCCACTGCGGATCTAAGAATTTGTGATTATTGTATCGTTCGGTGGTTTTACCCTTGAAAGTGCTTTATTGTTTAGTTCAGTATTTGTTTGGATTTTTGCCCTCGATATATATACTTGTTGCTTATTTCCCTGATATGCTTACTGTATTTCATTATATTTTATCATATGTTATTACTGTTGGACCTTAGTGAGTATCGAGTCGACCTCTCGTCACTACTTCTTCGAGTTTAGGCGGGATACTCACTGGGTACATATTTATTTAATATGTACTCATGCTGCACTTTCTTTTCTTTTTCTGTACTTGACTGTACAGGTCCGGAGGCTGGTACGTCTAATTATCAGGTCGGTGCAAGATATTGATAGCGTGGTCATACTTCCCGGTGAGCTGCTTTCCCGGCGACTTCCTAGCAGCACCCTGGAGTTCTTTTGTTAAATTCTCTGTCCATTTCATTCAGACTGAGACCGTGTATATATTGTAGTCATTGTATATTCAGTAGTTGCCCGTGACACTCGTGACACTAGTTCGTGGCACACACGTGATGTATATTTTGGGTTGTTGGTTGTACATATGTTATGCGACATGCGTATTGGTTGATTTTCCGCTCTTGTAGTTTTATTTCACATCACCGCCATTATCATGTTTATATCTGTTTAAAATTGGTTAAAAGATGAAATTTGCGTAACAGGGAATGGTAACAAATAGTGTTTCTATATTCGCAAGCCTAACCTCGGCGTTGGACGCCATCGCGACCTGAATCGAGATTTGTGTCGTGACAACCTGACTCATTCTACGGCCATTATGCGTTCCGCAAAGTGGTTATGCGACCGCATAGTGGACTGCAGATTTGCATCCTTTGGCGAAATATTTCCTCTAAGTCTGTAGGGTACTTTCAATCTAAAGAGTATACAACAACATAGGAATCTAACTGGGTATCATTTTGGTTAAGGATTTTACGGGTCCTTACATCCTCCCCCACTTAAAATCATTCTTCTCCGAATGATGGTTAGGGGTTACTTTGATTTAGTATTATTTCATACCAACGACTCAAAATTTACCCAATCTTACAAATTTTCATAAAACATTTGCGAGAGTTTCCTCTGTAATTGTACTTACCCATCTATCAGAGAGCCCCTGAAACACAAGCTAATCACATTGATATGATCAAACAGTACAAAATGATACAGAACAACACCAATTGAAGCGTTATTAAGGACGGAGGGCTGGAAAGGAATTGTCTTTATATTAGTCGAATCAAGTGATACAAAAACTTTGAGGGAACAACTTTATAGAGCTATTACATGGATATTCAAACAAATGAGGGTACCTCCTGTTCATTTCATTCTCGGCTTCCCAAGTAGCTTCTTCAACTTGTTGGTTTCGCCATAATACTTTCACCGATGCAATTTCCTTGGTTCTTAACTTCCAGACCTGCCTATCAAGAATAGAAACTAGAACATCTTCATAGGACAACTCTTTGTTAACCTCAAGGTCCTTAACCGACACAATGGCAGACGGGTCTCCCATTACCTTTTTTAGCATGGATACATGAAATACCGGGTGCACCAATGACATTTTAGGTGGCAACTCAAGCTTGTACGCTACCTCGCCTATCCTTTGAATGATCCTATAGGGCCTGAAATACCTCAGACTTCACTTCCTTTTCTTCCCAAATCGCATGATCCCCTTCATAGGAGATACCTTTAAGAACACCCAGTCACATTCCTTGAACTCCAAATCACTGCGATGAACATCCCAATAGGATTTCTGACGACTCTGAGCAGTTTTCAACCGCTCCTTTATGATTTTAACCTTCTCCATATCTTGATGCACAAGATCTTATCCTAACATTTCAGCCTCTCCAACCTCGAACCACCTAACTGGCGATCTACATCTTCTACCATACAAGGCCACAAACGGTGTCATCTGAATATTGGCATGAAAGCTGTTGTTATAAGAAAATTCTATAAGCGGCAAATGATCATTCCAACTACCTTTGAAGTCAAGAACACAAACACGCAACATGTCCTCAAGCGTTTAGATAGTCCGCTCTACTTGCCCGTCAGTCTGGGGGTGGAAAGACATGTTGAGATTTACTTGCGTCCCCAAACCTTGCTGAAAATTCCTTCAAAAATTAGTTGTGAGCTGGGCCCCTCGATCAGAGATGATGGAAACTGGAGAGCCATGGAGCCTGACTATTTTCTTGATATACAACTAAGCATAATTTTCTGCAGTGTCGGTGGATTTAACCGGCAAGAAGCATGCTGATTTCGTGAGTCGATCCACGATCACCCAAATCGAGTCAAACTTGCGCGGAGTACTAGGTAGTCCCACCATAAAATCCCTATTGATCATTTCCCATTTCCATGTCGGAATCTCTATAAGCTGCGCCAACCCACCGAGCCTTTGATATTCGACCTTCACTTGCTGACAGTTTGAACATTTTGCCACAAAGTCCACCACACCTCTCTTCATGCATTCCACCAGTAAACATCCTTGAGGTCATGATACATTTTTGTAGAACCTGGGTTCACGAAATATCTAGAATTGTGAGCCTCTGACATGATCCTTTCCCAAAGGTCATCCACATCTGGAACACATAACCTCCCTTGACACCGCAAGATATCGTCCGGTGTTTATGAATTGCTTCCTTTAGCTACATCAGCATTGGGTCATTGTATTGCTTTTCTTTGACTTCTGCCACAAACGATGATTCTGCCCTGTTATGCACTATGACACCCCCTTCGTCATAGTCCGCAAGAAAAATTCCCAAAATGGAAAATTAGTGAACTTCTCGAGCCAAGGGCCTTCGACATGCTACCATGTGAGCCAAACTACCCATACATTTTTGGCTTAGTGTGTCCGCCACCACATTAGCTTTTCTTGGATGGTACAAAATGTCAATGTCATAATCTTTGAGAAACTCAAGCCAACTTCCTTGCCTCAAGTTCAATTCTTTCTGCTTGAAAATATATTGAGACTCTTGTGGTCTGTGAATACATCCACGTGGACTCCATACATATAGTGCCGCCAAATTTTCAATGCAAAAACAATTGTCGCAAGCTCCAAATCATGAGTGGGATAGTTTTTTTCGTGATTCTTAAGCTGCCACGAAGCATATGCTATAACCTTACCATGTTGCATCAACACACACCCAGGACCGACCCGTGAAGCATCACTATATACCACAAACCCCTTCATGCCCTCTGGCAGGGTCAACACCGGCGCCGAAGGTAATCTTGATTTCAAATCCCTGGAAACTTCTTTCACAAGCGTTGGACCACTGGAACTTGACTTCTTTATGTGTCAGTTTAGTCAATAGGGAGGCAAGAGTAGAGAATCCTTCCACAAACCTCCTATAATATCCAGCCAAACCCAAGAAATTGCAAATCTCTGTCGGGGTTGTAGGTCTAGGACAATCCTTTACTGCTGCGATCTTGTGGGGATCGACCTTAATCCCTTCATAGGAGACAACATGACCTAAAAAGGTAACATATTAAAGCCAAAATTCACATTTTGAGAACTTCGCACACAACTGGTGCTGATGAAGAGTCTGCAGAACTGTCTTGAGGTGAAGAGCGTGATCTTCTCAACTTCGCGAATATACAAGGATATCGTCAATGAACACTATCACAAAAGAGTCAAGAAATGGCTTGAAGACTCGATTTATAAGGTCTATGAAAGCTGCTGAGGAAGTTTTTATCCCAAAGGACATTACCAAAAATTCAAAGTGCCCATACCGGGTTTTGAAAGTTGTTTTAGGAATATCATGTTCCTTTATCTTCAACTGATGATACCCGGACCACAAAAATCAATTTTGGAGAAGAAACTAGCACCTTGCAACTGATCGAACAAATCATCTATCTGAGGCAATGGGTATTTGTTTTTTATTGTGACATTGTTGAGTTGTCGGTAGTCAATATACATCCGGAGCGACCCATCCTTCTTTATGACAAAGAGAACCGGTGCACCCCAAGGGGACACACTTTGTCGGATGAAACCCTTTTCTAGCAAATCATTCAGTTGCTCTTTTAGCCCTTCAATTCCGCCGACGCCATTCTGTGGGGTGGAATAGATATCGGTTGCGTGCCCGACATCACATCGATCCCGAAATCTATTTCTCTGTATGGAGGGATCCTAGGGAGCTCATCCGGTAAGACATCAAGGAACTCATTTACAATTGGAACAAATTCAAGAGAAGGCACCTCGGCGGTGATGTCCGCAACTCGGACCAAATGATAGATACACCCCTTCTTGATCATCCTTGTGGCCTTAAGGTAGGAAATAAACCTACCTCTCGGCATGACATTATTCCCTTCCCACACAACTCGTTAGGAAACTCAAGCCTCATAACCCTGGTCCGGCATTCAAGTTTGGCAAAGCATGAATATTATTAAGGCAAGCCAAGAAGAACAGTACATAAACGCATATCACAGTAACTTAAGGAATCAAAACAAGTCTTGGAATCAAAGATTCTTAGGTTACAATTAAGTCAAGAGCCATAAATAGATAGACAGAATCAGTAAGAAAAATAAAATAAGAATCGGAACCCTAATTTTTAGGTTAAGTAAAATTAGTCAGAATAATGAAAGGAAAATAACATGCATATAGATAGATATAGGAAAATTTTGAAGAAAACACGTTAACAAAATAAGAATCCAAACATATCTGAGCCCTAATTTTATGAAAAATAAACTAGTCAGCAAATTCACAAAAAATCTCAATAGAATGCATATACTCGGATATAAGGGAACATTAAAGAAGATACTCAACAAAATAGAACCAGAACAGATCTTAAAAGTTCTGAGCCCTAATTTTAGGGCAAATAAATTAGGCAAAAAACTTTTAACAAAAAAAAAAAATCCCAAAGAAAATACACATGCGTAAACATAAAGGAGTTTTTACCAACAAAAAATAAGAAAAAAGATTCTAAAAGATCTTAAATATCTAAACCCTAACTTTTGGGGTAGATAAGGAATAGGGAAAATCCCAAAAATTCCTACCCCAAAGAGATGCAGAATGAACATAGATGAAAAAAGGAGAAAGTTCGAACCAAATTTGGTCCAGAAATAGAGAAATCGGATTGCCATGTTAGGCAAGCCACTAGGTTATAACATAATCGGGTAACCAGTAGCGAGACGAGGTAATTAAGGTAAGAAGATCCCTGATTGATTCCATATCTGGTTGGAATCGAAGGGAGATTAGGGTGATGACACTTAGGGTTTCTTAGTAGAAGAGAGGAGGGAGTTTAAGGGCGGCCGTTTAGTGGAGGGGTTAGGGGAGTTAAGTTAAAAGGGGTGTATTGAATGATGGTCGTTGATCTTAAGAGATCAACGGCTGAGATAAAAAATTAGACGGGGCGAGTATTTAAGTGGGAATGGGGACAGATGTGTCGTAGAATTTCAGCACATATAATACCAATTACTTAGATTTTAGTTCATTTTTAATGCAATTATCCACAAAAGAGCAAACAAAGGGCAAAAATGCGGCCGCATAACTCTCATGCGGACCGCATAACTCACATGCGGACCGCAGATCACAAGGGGAAACCGTAGAGCACAACAGTTCATATGGACAAATCAAAGGAAAATTATGCGGTCCATTATGCGACCGCATAACAAGTTTTGTGGCCCGCATAACACACCTGCAAACTTCCAGAAGAGTTAGAGCCTTACAGTTTTGTGATGGAAAATGCGATCGCATATCAGAGATGCGAACCGCATAACTACTATGCGATCGACACCTGGAACTGGAATCGGAAGATCTGCGATGGAATTGAAGAATATGCGGACTGCATACCTGTTTTGCGACAGATATGCGGTCGCATAATGTGTCTACAGGGGTATTCTTGTCCAAATTTAGCCCCAATTTTTAGCCCACTATAAATAGATTTATTAGAGTTTTGTGGGGGAATCTTGTCTGAAAAAGTAAGCTATAATACAACGCATTGAATAGTCCATCTTTTGGAAGATTTAGAGTGAAGAATCTTTCACTTTCGTAAGCATTATGACATTGAATATTATTATCTTTTTGTATTTTAGCATATGTGGCTAGTTTTAAATACTAAGGTTGTAGACCCTAAATGGGTGTAATGTTAATGGGTGTTTACCATTGAATATATATATAATGGTTGGTTGATATATATTTATTTCTCATTCTTCATTTATTGTTGGTGGTTGAAAACATTAACAAGTGCTATTACACTCTTTCTTTACTTGGAAAAGTGGGTTAGGGTTTGGTAGAAGTAAATATCAAAAACTCAAGGCGTTAAACCTTGTTTAATAGAATCACTTAGGAATAAGTGGATTTTATTTGGCATAAATTGATTGTTCTTAATTGCAACTCTTTTATATTTGGAAAAATCATAAAGAGGAAATACTACCCAATTATTGGAAAATATTAGGTAGTCATTTAAAAATAATTTGCATATCAAAAGGACCTTCCATTAGAAATATATCATATTAACACCGATAGCATTACACTTCATTGAAGGGGACACAACCTTGGTTTAGTTAATCAAATTTATTACAATCTTACAAAATTATATTGGTTCTTACTTCACTCAATTACAATACTCTTTTTAAGCTAACAGAATAGAATCACGATTTAAGTTAAGCTTCACACTACTCAAGTAATCTTTTCAAGCCTTTAGTAAGGACCCGTAAAATACTTAACCAAAATGATGCCTAGTTATATTCCTATGCAAATTTTCTGTCCACTATGCGGTCACATAACCACTTTGCAGACCGCATAATGGCCGTAGAGTGAGTCAGGTTGTTGTCCAATTTGAGGGTAATTATGGGGCTCAAAATGCAATCGCACAATTGGTATGCGGGCCGCATAATTCATCGCATTTGTGCATTGAAGTTTTGTGTGGGAGAGTTATGCGGAGCATTATGCGATCGCATAACTGTTATGCGGTACACTATGCGACCGGATAACTGTTATGCGGGCCGCATATTGATCGCATACTCGGACAATTTGTTCACCCGGTTGAGGCCATTTCTGCGTCATATTTGCGGGTCTCATTTCCTTTCTACGGTCGCATATGCGACTATATAATTGAGTCGGGGCACCCCATATTCTAACTTTTAAACCCAACCCCAGATCAATGTAAAACACTCCCCCAGCCATTCTAAACCATTTTGTGACTTTATAGAGTGAGGGAGAGAGGTCCTAGTGAGAGAGAAGCTTCCCTTATCATCAATATTGATCCAAAATAACCACTAAAGGCTTGGCAATAATCAAATTGGGTACAATTTTCCTCAATCTAAGAGGTAAGTTTCTACTGCACCAGCTTTAAATTCCATGATTATAACTAAAATAGGACATTGGTAGGTTAGTTCATAGGGGGGTAAGGATAGAGACCATGCATGCATAGGATTATAAACTATGTGGGGGTAAGTAAAGGCAAAAATAGAAAGAAATGAGGGATAGGACCTTAACAAATTCATAATGGAGGTGTAATGATAAAATGAGCTAGGCCTATGATCAAATTCCTAATAAGATTTGATTGTGTTATTTTGTTAGACAGCTTGAAAGAGCTAAAGGATTCTAGAAACCGTAGTAGGAATTAGGGATAAGACCCAGTCGAGGTATGTATGGCTAACTCTAATCTTCGTGGAATCATCTCGTTAGTGTCCGAGTATTTGGTATGAATCTCTTGCTTGATCATATTTGTATTATTTGCTCTAATGTGTTGAGACGAAAGGTATTGTTCCCTAATTGTCTTAGTTGCCTACCATATCACCATGTTACTTGAAATTGGGAATCATGATTCTTTATGCTTACCCTATTATGTGCACAATTCATCATATGTTGGATCTCATCGCTGTGAAGGGTAATACTACTGATCGAATAAAAAGGGGAAAACAAACTCAAAATTATGAAATGCATCCAAGTGCAAAGGACCTTGTGATAATTGATGGAAAAGAATGTGAACTGAATAATTAATTGATATGGTTATGTCCCAAGTGAGATGGCTTAGCCGATTAGGCCGACATCCGACTCCATGACGTACACATGGTGGTATTTACATCGAAAATATGATGTTGGTTATGTCTCACTGTTTCAAGTGAGATGGCTTAGCTGATCGGGCTGAGATCGGACTCCATGTTGTACTCATGGTGGTATTTACATCGAAAATGTGAATATAAATTATGATGTTGGTTATGTCTCACTCGGGATGGCTTAGTCGGTCGGGCAGAGACCAGACTCCATGTAAAAATGACACGGTGGTATTATAAAATATGGAACTTGGCAGTAAGAGGCTATTAATCAAAAGGATAAAAAGATGAAATACGAAACTATGAGACTCTTACTTATTTTCCTTAATTCCTGTGTAGGATTATTTGATTTCCATGTCTGCCTTTCTACTTGCTTACTATTTATTCTACTTTGAGTAGAGTTTGTTCATACATACTAGTACTATTGAATGGTACTAATTTCCCCTTTTCCAGAGACGCTACATCTTTTAATGGATGTAGGTGGCTCTGTAGCTGGTAGCGCTGATCGCAGGTAGTGGTGACTTCCTTTCCCCCCCCCCCCCCCAGAACAGTATCAGTGAGCCTCGTTTCTTCCCGGGTTAATGTTTAAAATATGTTGCTCTTCTTTTGCTATGTTGTTATATTTTGAGGTATAGCCGGGGCCTTGTCGCTGGCAGGATTACATTTGTCTTTTCTATCTTTAGAGGCTCTGTAGACACTTATTTGGGTCATGTATACTTGTTGGGTGGTCTTTGAACTAACTTGTAACCATAAATATCTCCCACTAGAATTTTAAATCATGTCTGATATCCTCATGGTTGGGCCTAATCTATTTTTTGGGTCAAGCACATGGAATATTTCAAAGATGGTAGCAGTGAGACTCAAATGCGACCTACCATCTTGGATTGTATGACCACTCATCCCAAAGCTTAACCTATTAAAGAGGGCCGCATTAATTTATTTGTATTAGGTCTGCAATACTCAACACAGAATTTCCTAACTACTTTTATTACATTCTTCAATTTAGAAATAAATTTAGCACTATAACATATCTGACATAAGGATATAAGATGCAACTTGCAGAAAATGGTAGGCATGGTGAGAGTGAGTGTAGGAGGGAAGAAGTTGAAACAGAGAGGAAGAGAACCATGCCAGACGCAGGGAAGATTGTTTTAGCTGCCTCGAGCTATTGGCTATATTGTTTGAACTTAAATGTACAACAACAACAACCCAGTGGAATCCTACGAATGGGATCTGGGGTGCACCCAATGTTGTCCTTAAGTGTGTTTAATATCATTCCCTAAAACCAGTTATCAGGTACCCCTTAATCTATTTTGTTAGCATGTTATTCAGTGCTTACTAGGCTATTAGATCTTACTAATCACTAGTATGTTGTTTGACCTAGTGAATTTATTATGTATCCTAACCTGAATCTTTTACTGTCTGTGTGAAGTACGTTTTGATCCCTTGCTAAAGTTTAAAACTTGTCAGTTTATAACTTATTTGTTTCAAAATATTTATCTATGCTTTAGTGTGTGACCCTACCCCTAAGCCTAACTCTCTAAATCCTTCCCTGCACTCTCTTAAATCCCAAAAATCTTTGATGAACAGATTTGAGTATTGTCCTTGATCTTCTTGGTGTGAGCACTACTCAGGGTTCCTATGATACCCTTGTGAACTCTGACGCACTAGGATTTGGTCCATAATGTTCCCTTAAGTTGATTCTTAACTGTTTACTCTAGTGTGAGCACTGCTTGGGGTTCATGAAGCCCTTGGGAACTCTAACTCACCAGAGTGTCGCTCCCCCTTCTTTCTCGCAGAGATCGGGTTCAGGATATTTGGGTTGAGACAACTCTTTCCTTTCGGGAAGGGGTTTGCATTTTTTGAGAGTCGCCACCTAACGATTTTAAAGGTGCGTTAGGGCACCTAAGGAGTTCATTTACAACTACTTTGTTAACCAGAGGTAGGGTAAGGGCTTGAAATTATCCCAAGGGGAAGGTGTTAGGCGCCCCTCAGGATCCACAAGTGTGGTTCCGGCCAAATAGCTTTGTGAATTTGTGCAACTTAGCAAACAATCAAATAAAGTCTCAAATAAGAGGGGATTCAAGTCTTAAGTATACGAGGTATTTGAAAATAATTAGAGAAGATCTAAGTATTGAAAGGAGTTACAGTCTAAGCATGTAAAGTAAAGGATATCCTAGGTTTGAGATAATATGGATCACATCAATGCAATACCCCGTATGACACTCCTCAAAGAGGGGCTACACGTGGTATTAACACATCGGTCATCATATCCATATTCTACCCTCCCCCCCCC
>ML283406.1:85543-111640 GCA_005239495.1 Nicotiana undulata | reverse complement strand
CTACCCTTTCCCACCCCGTGGAGGTAATTAAAGCGTGTATTGGTCACGAACTCTATTGCATGCTGCTACCCGACCCCTTTCCTATTAGTCCTGGAGGAAGTTAGGACTACTATCCTAAAAGGGAGGTTTCTAGGTACACCACAGGTTTCAAAGGTAAAAAATTCTAAGGCGACAAATAACAAAACAGGTAGGACTGCACATACGGGAAGAGCATGGAAAGATATTAAGAGGGCTCAAGTATACCTCCACATATATTGCACATACACAACATGTCTCATACACAAATTTGGGTCCAAATTCAGTTCCTAAACATGATATCTAATGACACTAACATGATCCAATTTGTCACATAAATCAGAGAGGAAGTCCTAGTCAGGTTTACCTACTGATTTTAGCATGCTGGTAGTTAACCATGATCACAAAGACAAATCTGGTTTTATTTCTCGTAATTGATTGCCTAAGGCTTTCCTAGGTGTAAAATAACATGTAGTAGTTGTACAAGTTTGTTAAGGGTTCCAGATTGTCAATCATATTAGCATGTGATTCTAAGTGTGCACAAAGGACGGATTGACAGTTTATTTAGAACATGGGACCATTTCAGACATGTGTTTAAACTGAGTATGGAATGAGATTCTAAGAACATGATATCTAACATGCGTAGACAGAGATGCAGAATGGTTATATGCAGAGTTCCTAGACAGGATCTTCTAAGTGCATAAAATCACAGTATTTTGAACATACGTTTCAGAAAATTCAGCAAATATGAGAATGACTGATTTAGTAGCGGATTGTTACCCTAAGCAGGATTTCTAGGTGTACCACAGGATTTTTACATTATTGCACAGCATAAGTGACAAATTTTAAACGTTGTTTTCTTAGAACCGGATCTCTATGGGTATAGCATGGTAAATCATTATTGCAGATTTGTTAACACTATTATTCTAAGGCATGATTTAGATTACATTTTTTCAAAAGCATGGAGAGAATAACATGGTAGCAGTTTTGTTGTTATTATTAAACCTAGGAACGTGATTCCTAAGTAAAGGCAATGAATGATGATATGCTGAAGGGAAAGTATATATATGAACATAAGTGACATGATATCTAAATGCATGGCATACTTGATTCCTAGACATGGTTACTAGTGCGCACATAGAAAAATAAACCTAGAAAACATGATATCTACCCATACTTATACTATAGCATGCATATCCCCACCCATTTTCATTATCCAACCCCAGAATTGTTTTTACAAATTATTACAAGCCTCGGAATATGAATTGCATAATTAAAATAGGAAAAGAAGAAGTTAAATATAGGGAGCCTTCCATAATAGGCCCAAGTATCCAGGTCCTCAATGCCATGTATTGTTATTTCATAACCTTTCATAATCCGGGTGTGTCAAAGTTCCCTAAGGATCTCAGAGGATCCCGGGCAGTGCTCACACCCAGATTTCATAGCCAAGATGGAGTAAGTGCAGTGTGGAAAGGCCAGCTTTTATGTGTCAAAGTTCAGAGGGAGCTCAAGGGTCCCAAGGCAGTGCTCACACTAGAGGGGCAGATCTTAAGGGGTCTAAGATTATAGTAAAAGTGAAGGATGTGATTTGAAAAGAGTTAAGTTGAGAAAACATAATTTGAAAATTATCCATTTCGAGTCAGTCTTAAAAAAAAAGACAACATGAGTTTTAATTCTAGTTGAAAATAGCTTTGAGGGAGGTAAATAAGACAACCTCGTAATCAGAGCACATACAGTTCAGACAGACACATACATTGAGGGAGGGGAATGGGGACAAGTAGTTTTCATGTAAGAGCACATTTGTACATAGATCAGAGAGAGACATTTCAGGACTCCACAGGCATAGAATATCATTACAAAGAGTTCAGGCCAGACGTTTGACAATGTAAGGTTGATGGGTGCCACACAAGTTCATATGTCAAGTTTAGTAGCTAAAGGGGGTCATGCACACATACTGGGGTAAGGGAGTATTGCAAAGTATAGCAGACTAATAGGAAAGCAATAAACATGCTGAAGTAAAGGGGGAAGGGATCACATAAACGAAATAGAGATGCCAGATGCAAGGTTAATCAATAGAACTACAAACACAAGCATAAAATAATAAGAAAAGGTTCAATATGAACATAAACATGTTGTTTTGGATGCTAGAAATCAAATAAAAGACATACCAGTAGGGAATGGGAGAATAGGACAGTTGTATGCAGGATAGTAAGACAATAGCACAGTAGTATGCAGAACAATATGGCAATAATGAGTTACTGAGTCTTGGCTTTCAGCCGACTGAGTGACTAGCAATCGATGAGATAAGGAAGAGAGAAAGTATATGAGAGTGAGAGAGATCAGAGCAATGAATGTCTGTTTTTTGTCAATGCACGAATAGAGTATATATATAGTTTTGAACTAGGTGAAAAAAAGGTAAAAATCAGAATGCCCGGTAATTATAGGACTCAGAGAATCAATTAGCTGTAAAATCAATACCAGTGTTCCCTAAGGGAGTTGGTCAAATGGTGATGAACAAATAAGGAAAGACCATATATAGATTAGGAGAATGTAAAATAGTGTAAGTATAAGAGGCAATTAGGGTTCTGAGTTGAAGGTTGAACTCAAACGGCTAGTAGGTGAACCCAATTAAGGAAAATTATTATGACCAAATTAAGTAGACAATTGAGACTAGGTTCAGACAATATTAGTTAAGGAAGTAATATCAATCAACAGTAAACGAACAAGGTAAAAAAATAAACCAGATGTGGGAAATCAGTAGGAGTATCTCATAGGAAATCAGCAAGACTTTCGAATCACAGTGAATCAAGGATTCAAATAACACTAGAGATTCCAGTGTATGAACAGAATAAACATATTATAAGCAAAGAAGTAAGTTAAGAAATAGTCAAGTAACAAATTGCAGAGAATCAGGGATTCGAAAAAGCATAATACCAGTTGAAGAGAATTAACATGAATTAATACAGATGTTAGGCAACAAATCAAAAACCCTAACACATGAAATTAAGGTTAATAGAGTCAATGAAACAAATAGGACATCAAGAGGAAAATCAAAGATGAATCACATAGGGTAAATATATCAGTGAGTCACTGGACTCTTGAAACACAAACACATAGGCAAATCAGTATTTTCAGGGTTTTAGTTCTAAAATTAGGGTTTTCATCATGACGAGTCAGACAAAGAAGATAAGTTTAAAAAAGTTACTAAAACGTATTAGAGACTCTAGGAAAATGCAAAACACAGTAGGAAAAGTTATTCAAAAACGGGGTTATGAAACCCTAGTTGAAAAACGAAGAGTCGTTTTAGCAAAAATTAGAGAACCTCTGAGAAAACAACGAAACAACTTAAAGTGTACATAGATCTATCATAGATCTGAAAGATAAATCAAAAATTCTTGAGTTTAGGGTTTTAGAGAACCCAAAGAAAAGTGGAAAAAAAACCTTGAAGTTTCACCGGCCTTAGCCGGAGGGGTCATAGATCTTACTGAGACGGCCGGTGGTGGCCTGAGATGTCATGAGAGACCATGGGAGGATTTGAAATGCTCCAGGTTCACCTGAGGTCCTCAGGGTGTCATTAGACCGGCGCGGGGTGAAGCAGTAGCCACGAGAGGATTTGAGGCTATGGTTTCCGGCGAGGGAAGTGGCCGGAGGAGACGAACAAACTTCATCGGAGAAGAAGAGACGAGAAGTCTCTAGAGAGACCCAGAAATATAGAGAGAGTGTGTGAGAGGAGTGAATGAGGGGAAGGGGGGTAGTCAGTAGGTCTAATTAAGGTAAGGATTAATCTGGCCCGTTGATCAGAAATGATCAACGGTCCAGATTAAAAAGGGAATTGGGTTGGATAGGTTTAGAGGTTAGGCCAGGGTATTGGGTTGGTTTTGATTGGGTTGGGGTCTGGGCAGATTGGGCTAAAATTGGGATTAAAGAGTGGCTAATACCCCTTTTAAATAGATAAATAATTAATAAAAATAGCTAATAATTGTATAAAATGAAATTAAGGCTAATAAATTAAATTAATATAATTAACTAATATGAAAAATATAAAATGACTAGTTATTGATTTAAAATGGTATAAAATGCACAATTAGGCTATAATTATAAAATTGCTGTAATTATAATTAAATAATGCCAAATTGGCTAATTTATGATATGATTAAATCCTGATAGGATTAGAAAATGATATACTGAGCTAGGAAATATATTGAAATTATTTATATTATAATTTATGAATAATTATTGAACATAAAGTACTGAATAAATTGGGAAAGAAAATTAATAAAAATACGGAAAATCATGGAAAAATACCAGTTATTATAAAAAGTGATTTTGAAGGTATATATGCAAATTTTAAAATAGTTTGAGGAAAAATTAGGTATGAACACAGATGACTGGGCTTGGTATGCTTGTGTTGTAGAGAAGAAATGAGTCAATCACTTCGTGGTTCTATGAACATTGGCTTTTGGAGAAGTTGTTAATTAAAGGGCCTATCCCATCCAAATGTTGTTTTAGGCCTGCTAAAGGCTTCCTGTAGTTTACACACTTTGTAATTTATTCAATTCATTCTTGTCTGTAATAATTATTTGTGATAACGATTGGGGGTGATAATAAAATTGGGAAATGGGTTTATTTTATATTATGTGGGTAGATAACATGCCTATAGATTTTATGCTACTATTATGTTAGATAACATGCCTTTAGGTTTTATTTTATGCCCAAAAATTGTGTGCTAAAATCTGTCTAAATGTTTAAGTCTGCCATCGCATGATTAGAAAACCTGCATATAGGGATTTCATTTTGGATCAAACAAATTTTGTGAATATCTTGTTTACTTTAATTCATAGGATTAGAAACCATGTCTATCAAAAATGCAATAATCTAGTTCAAATTACAGCATACTCACATCTTTTTTCTTAGAAATCATGTTATATGACTTAATCAATCGTCACAATCACCTAGTTAATATGCATGTCTTTAGGAATTAATAAGTAGTCTCAATAGCTAAAGGTAGAACTCACGCTCGTAAGGATAACCACCATTTGTGCCACTACAAAAAAATGGAATTTGCCTAATGCTTTATTAATTACCACTAGAAAGCATGCATATAGGAGTAAGTAATAATTTTTAGCTTTTCTGTTGTCAATTGTCGATTAAATCACTTAGATAACATGCCTATATGTTCAAATTCTCTAATTGAAATTAATAGGCAAGTACAAAATCACTTAGGAATTACTGTCAGCACGTTTACATTATAGAATTACCTAGAGATGCTTTGCATAACTGTCAGCATGTTTTAAAATCAGAATCACGTAGAAATCATGTCTATAGGATCCAATATCCTTAACTGTCAAGACTGTCAATACGCCAACATGTTTTGCGTGCATTAGATGCCTTATGTGTGGGGGCTAAATTGAGCCTTTATATGCTTCTGTATGAAAAGACCAACATGTTTTGTATGTCGCTTAGTTTTACAATTTTGAGCAACCTAAGTTGAGTCGAGAACCATCCAAAAATAGAGGTCCCAATGCCTCCAGAACCATAGGTAAGGGACAGGTAGTGTACACATAGGATACGAGTTATAATTTATTATAGCGCTTTAGGTAAAAACTTAAAGATAGTAATCGCGTAGCGGGAGATAATAGTATGTGCCTGGTGAATAATATGAGTAACACTCTCGTCATGGGGGAATTACGAAGTATTATCTATGTTTCACGGGTTTATCCTATAGGCTAAAACACTTAGTATCCCCATCCCTATTAAATAATTCCTTCGCTTTCTTTATTTGACTAATTCATATAATTTAAGTTCGGTTGACCCACCGTTGTGGACCTCGAGGGGTGCCTAACACCTTCCCCTCGTGATAATTTTAGCCCTTACTCGATCTCTGGTGATGCAAACTAGTATAATATGAGTTATTTGAAACAAGTGCCTTAACGCACCTTAATCCGTTAGGTGGCGACTCTTCCAATAACTAATTCCTTTCCCTTCTCAAAAGGAGTTGTCAAATGTCGAAAACTGATTTCGCGAGAAAAAGGGGGTGCGACAGCATGGCGACTCTGCTTTGGATATCCTTAGGCTCTTACCATAACGAACTTGGTATTGTGAATTAGTCTTTCTCGATAAGCGTGTCTTTATTATTCTACTAATACTTGAACATCCCGCTCCCATTTACCCTTGTTATTGCAATATGCATACCCCTTTCCCATTTTCCTTTATATGAACTCATTTGACCTCTTTCATTTAATTTGGTTGCAACAAGCATTTCCTCCGCTATTATCTCAATTATGCTCACTAAATTCCCTCATTTGTCATGTCTTTTCCATTTTATCACTTTTTCGCTAACTCCTCTCTTGTTTTTCTTTCTTTCCTGTATTTACAATTATTAAATACCGCATATTATCATTTTCATCAAGCAAAATACTAGACAACGTGTTATTTTCCTTTTTGCATAAATACATGCTCAACATCATATTCCACTCGTGCGTAATAAATACCATAGTGGCATGTGCTTCCTATATTACCCCTTTTTTATTCTAGAAAGGCTTATTTGTGGTAAAACTAGTCGATCATCGGTGCAGTCAACGGTTCCGTGACTTTCCCTCTCAAGTTGTCCGCTTGGGGGTACCGGTTTAGACTTCTATAGAAAACCTTACTCCGATAATAAATGTACATGCATCATGCTCAAACCTAGCACGGGCTAATATGTTGTCTTCATAATAACCCTCTAAGAAAAAGCCTTGTGCAAAGCCCACCGGGATTTTCATAATCCCAACGAGCACAACCACGATATGTGCATTATTTGGAGAAAACATGTCAATATGCTAATCATGAATGTGTAAGTAGTCGAACTCGGAGGGGGAAAGGGTCTAACTTTGTTTATTTTGTAGAAATTGAGACACGAAGTCCCCAGGTTTGGCATGGTCCGAAACATACCACCTTTATTGCTAGATTGGTGGGAAAACCTTTCGCTAAGCGATAAAAATCATGTGAAAGGGTTCTCAAAAATTTACCCTCCCTGTTAGACATCTATCCAAATAACATGTTGATCGAGGCTGCTACCATGTTTTGGGATGGAGAAAGGGTCGTATTCCATTTTGGCAATGTAGAAATGACTCCCCTCCTTGAGGAAGTAGGAGATTTCGCTAGTTACCCTGGGGTAGTCCTGGTTTGTTGGTTCCAGAAAAACGCACTCCTAGGGGATTTCTAAAAATGATGGGTTTGAGAAAGAATGATGTTTTAGTCTGCCTGAAGAAGTCCTACATACCTTTCGACTTCCTCTATGAACGATATGGAAAAAGCAAATCGTATCGTATTTTTCATGATGAATTCTCCATCAGTTCCCTGGGTTGGACTCATCGTCGGGTTTATGTGTTCATCGTCTGTTTTCTGGGTATGATAGTGTTTCCAATCCAAGGAGACAAGATTCACACTAGGTTGGCTATGGTAACCAAATCTTTAATGGAAGTAATTGAGGGACAAGTATACACTATTATCCCAATGATCGTAGCAGAAATGTACCGAGCTCTGGACTGTTGCAAAAGGGGTTCAGACATTTTGAGGGTTGCAATTTGCTGCTGCAAAATTGGTTGTTGGAGCATCTTCAAAGAGGCCAGTACCGTCAGGAATTTCCACGAAGACCATGGAATGATGACATAGCTTTTCATCATCTAAAAAGAATGACCTTTATCCCAGAGAGGTTTGCACAACCGAAGAATTCTATAGATTGGGTACACTTTTTCAGCAATTTGACCGAGGACAAGGTCCATTGGATGTTCGAGCGGTTCCCCACTTGCGAGTTCATCATCAGATCCATGGATGTTATGCATTTGGTGTTGATTGGATTAAGGGTAATATATCCCTATGTCCCTATTAGGGTCATGAGACAAGCTGGGAGAAAACAAGCCATACCGCTATTCTCCAAGATGAGTCATTACAAAGCAGATTTTCAAAATGATGCCATTCCATACAAATGTGAGGCTCAACACATATGGCATTTGAAAATTATTGTGGAAAGGATACCATGGAGCCAGACTGATACCACGCAGGTCATGTGTACTTCTACCTATCATGGTTGGATGATAACATAGCAGGAATAGTCGAGCTAGGGGTCGGTCGAGGAAACAGGGTCATAGATGAAGTTGTCGAAGCACATGTGAAGTATAAGAGGTTACGCAAAAGAGTCCTTGAGTCTAAGGCCAGGAATTTGGATCAACACAAGGTAAACATGGGGTCAATTAATGAGTGGAGAGAAATGGCTACAAAGTCGACAGAAAGGTTGGAATATTTGGAGTAGGGTCTGATGGAACTAGAAGGGAAGATGAGGAAAAAGGTCGTGGACTGTCAGAATATAGAGGGCAACAAATGAGTACACCTAGCAAGGGCGTATCTGTTACTGGACATGCGTGACCTGGGGAATCTTATTGATGGGGCCAAGAAGGCCAAGCATGGAAAAATCCCTCTGGGACCAAGTAGATTATGATATTTACTTTTCTATAGTCGTTTTAGAATTCGAATTTAATAAGGCAAATGCCACTAATGACTCATTTATTTGTTGTCGTTTTAAAAGTTCGTCTTATTTACTACATTAATGAAATGAGGCAATTATCGACATTAAATTTCTCCAAATCTACGTGTCGCTAGGCCTACCTCAGGCACAACGAGGTTCCCAAATTAAGACGCGAATTTATATTTCCGCAATACGTGTTTAAATACTGCAAATTTCTTTTCAAAATTTCCTGCTGACTTGTTTACCTTTTATTTATTTTATATTATTCCCATCCCCTAAGGTTGGTTCGCACATACTGGCATCATCAACATACCATACGAGATCCAGAGGCCCTCCACCTCCTCCTTCTCCAAGTGATCCAAAAAGTAAGGGAAAGGCTAAGATGGATGATATGAGTGGTGTGATGACCCAAAAGGTCATCTTATGTAAAGTTAATTATGACTGTGTTCCGAGGCCTCGAAAGCCTCCGTTAATCTTACCTACATGTGCGTGCGCAGTCCAGGCGCGTAGCCGGGAAGCATTTATGTAAAAATTTGATTAAGAGTTGAATTTATGATAATTAATTGAATAAAGTTGACTTTGGTCAACATTTATTGTAAACGGACCCGGATCCGTGATCTGACGGTCCCGGAAGGTCCGTAGGAAAATATGGGACTTGGGCATATGCCCGGAATCAAATTCCGAGGACCCAAGTCCGAGAAATGAATTTTTAAAGAAATATTATTTTATGAAAATATTAAAGGCTTATGAAAATGAACCTTGATGTGAAACCTGTGCTGTCGAGCCCGTATTATGATTTCGGAGCCCGGAACAGGTTCAATATGTGTTATTTAAGTTATATGTGAAATTTGGTAAGAAACAGACTTGATTTGACGGGTTTCGGATCAAAATGAGAAAATTAGAGTTAATGAAGTTTTGAGAAATCTCATAGAATTTGAAATTTGGATTGGAATCTGATTTTATGTTCCCGAGGTCCGAATGAAATTCCAAGATCGGGAATATTTCTGTTATGTCATTTATAACTTGTCTGCAAAATTTGAAGTCATTCCGAGTAGCATAGGCCGGTTCGGCGCATTGAAGTGAATTCTAGAATTTCTTAAGTTCTTAAGTTGATTCAATTTGGTTTTGGGGTTGAATTTGAGTTTCGTTGTTGTTCTTCATGTTCCGGAAGTTCGAGCGAGTCCGTATAATGAATACAGACTTGCCGGTGCTTTTGGACGGGGTCCTGAGGGGCACGAGTGTGTTTTAGACCCCCGGGAGCTAAATTAGAAAAACCAGAAATTTCTGCTATCTGGTTTCCTTCTCTGCGATTGCAGAAGGTGGGTTGCGATCGCGGAGAAGGATATCGCTGGGCTGTTGATTTCTCTCTGCGATTGCAGCTTCCCCTTTGCGATCGCAGAGGTCTGGGTTCCACACCTTCGCGATCGCAGCCTTTTCTCGCGATCGCATTGAGTCGCATCTGGGCCGATTGAGTTTTCTCTTCGCAATCGCAGGACCTCTGCCGCGATCGCAGAGGTCTGGCCAGTTTCTCTTCGCGATCGCATGACCTCTGCCGCGATCGCAGAGGTCTGGCCAGTTGGCCTTCGCGATCGCATGCCCCTTGTCGCGATCGCAGTTAAGGAATCCCTGGGCAGTTTTATTAAATATAGGACTTAGCATATTTCCTCCATTTTCATCTTCCTCTTCAATTTTTTAGAGAGCTCTTCAAGGGACCTTCCACCACTTCTATTGAGGTAAGTAAATTCCATAGTTTTACTAGTTTCAAACATTTAATTCCTAGTTAAATTCACTACTAAATTATCTAAAAACCATAGAATTAGGTAGTAATTTTAGGGTTCTTGAGGATTTTGCGATTTTCCATTTTAGGCCATGAATTTAAGTAGAAATCGCACCTTAATGATCCTTAGGCTAGGGGTGAGTGATCCCTTCGAGAATTTTCGAAATTTGATCATGAGGGACCGGGGTTAGAATTTGGGAATTCTTCAAGAATAGCGATTTTATTGAATAACTAGGATAACTTCCCGCTTTGTGCATGCATTGATATTATTATATACCTTTTGGCTAGTTGCGAGTCCTTGGGTGTAGAGTTCGGAGTTTCGGGCGCAATTTTGGTCCGAGGGGTAGATTCGTCACGAGGTGAGTCTCCTTTCTAACCTTGTAAGAGGGAATTGTCCCCATAGGTGATGTATATGCTATGTGCAAATTGTTTGGGGGCTACGTACGCGCCAAGTGACGAGAGTCCGTACATAGCGGCCATTATTGTTATGTCCGGGTAGTTAGGCCCACATCATGCCTTGTATGCTTTCTCGTAATGCCTTATATGCTTTTCTCGTAATGCCTGATATGTTTTCCTTGTAATGCTTTATATGATTTATTGTGACGCCATATGTACTATGAAATTATGTTTTGCATAGTGTTATTCCTCTGAGGCTTTATGAAAAATTTGTTGAATGGCAAGGAATTTGTTATGGAAAGTAAGTGTTGTAAGATATTAGGATCGGGTCGTACGCCACGGCAGGTTTGAGAGTGATTATGTCTATATGGGATCGGGTCGTACGCCACGGCAGAGTTGAAAAGAAATTGTGAAATATATGGGATCGGGTTGTACGCCACGGCAGTGTTGAAAGTAATTGAATATATATGGGATCGGGCCATACGCCACGGCTGTGTTGGAAGTAATTGTGATATATATATGGTATCGGGCCGTACGCCACGGCAGTGTTGAGAAATACTTGAGATACATGTGGGATCGGTCCGTACGCCACGGCGAGTGTAAAAGGTACCTTATGGGAGCGGGCCGTACGCCACGGCGGTTCTAAGAATTTGTTATTATTGTTTCGTTCGGTGGTCTTACCCTTGAAAGTGCTTTATTGTTTAGTTCAGCAATTGTTTGGATTTCTGCTTTTGATATATATACTTGTTACTTATTTCCCTGATATGCCTACTGTATTTCATTATATTCTATCATATGTTATTACTGCTGGACCTTAGTGAGTATCGAGTCGACCTCTCGTCACTACTTCTTCGAGTTTAGGCGGGATACTCACTGGGTACATATTTATTTAATATGTACTCATGCTGCACTTTCTTTTCTTTTCTGTACTTGACTGTACAGGTCCGGAGGCTGGTACGTCTGATTATCAGGCCGGTGCTAGATATTGATAGCGTGGTCATACTTCACGGTGAGCTGCTTTCCCGGCGACTTCCTAGCAGCACCCTGGAGTTCTTTTGTTATATTCTCTGTCCATTTCATTCAGACTGAGACTCTGTATATATTGTAGTCATTGTATATTCAGTAGTTGCCCATGACACTCGTGACACTAGTTCCTGGCACACACGCGTAGTGTATGTATATTTTGGGTTTGGTTTGTACAGGCATGCATATGCTTTATTTCCATGTCAAGCTATCATCATGTTTAACTGTTTAAAATTTGTAAATGTTGACTTGTTTAATTAGATGGGAAGGGTAACACTTAGTGTAATTTGTGTTGGCTTGCCTAACCCCGTCGTTGAGCGCCATCACGACTCGGATTAGGATTCTGGGTCGTGATAAGTGGTATCCGGAAAGAAAATGATGCTCCGGCACAGAATGATTTGGTCCTCCAACTAGAGCAGAAAATACTTGAATTGAAAGGGAACTTGAGTAGGTCCGCAACTTGGCAAACCTCTCCCTCACCCTAAATTTCCCAAATATTAACCAGCAAAATGCCGAGAACCCATTACCTCCTCAAAACACACCGAACCATCGTCCACAAAATCCTCCCGCACCCCATCAATACGCAACACCTCCCCAAAATCCTAATCTTCCACCAGTACCAACTCCTCCTCAACACCAACATCTTCTGACTCAGTACCCACAAACCACTACTTACCATACTCCCCAAACTACCCCACAACCTATTCTTGATCCGCAAAATTCAACCAATGATAACCACTATACTCAAACCCCCGATATACACCAAAACAACCCGATATACGTAGAAACCTTACCTCACTCCACTCAACCAACCTCATACACACCAGAATCCGCCAAGAAGGACCTGCTCATCAAGAATATGGCGAAGGAGCTCAATAAGCTCACAAGCCGAGTCTAGGGCGTCGAAGAGGGTAAAGGTATTAAAGGTTTGAATTATGAAGATCTGAGTATTTAGCCGGACGTAGAATTGTCGGAGGGTTACAAACCTCCTAAGTTCGAGATGTTTGACGGAACGGGTGACCCAAATGTGCATTTAAGAACATACTGTGACAAGATCATAGGAGTTGGGAAGGATGAAAATATTCGCATGAAGTTGTTCATGAGAAGTCTCACTGGAGACGCCCTATCTTGGTACATCAATCGAAATCCCAAGAAGTGGGTTAATTGGATAAGCATGGCATCAGATCATGGACCGATTTAGGTTTAATACAGATAATGCACCGGATGTCTTCTACATAAAGAACCTCAAGAAAAAACCAACGGAGACTTTCTGCGAGTATGCTACTCGATGGAGGTCAAGACTGCAAAGGTAAGGCCGACATTAGAAGTAGAGCAGATGAACAAATTCTTTGTCAGAGCCCAGGATCCACAATACTATGAAAGGCTAATGGTCATCGAAAATCATAAACACTCCGACATCATCAAATTGGGGGAAAGGTTTGAAAGAAGGAATCAAGAGCGGAGTGGTAACTAATACTGAGGCGTTACAAGCTACGAACAAAGCTTTGCAGTCAGGTGGTATATCAAAGAAGAAAGAAATAGAAGTCATGATGGTAGCCCAGGGTCCAAAATCTCCACTCACATACCAAATTCCTCCACCCACATATCAACCTTCACCTCCCAGATATCCACAACCCGCTACTACCTACCACACTTATAACACCCAGCCTGCCTATTGTGACTCACCGCCAGCCCGCCAAAACTATCAAAAACCCAGGACCAACTTTGATCGCAGGCCACCCAAACAATACACCCCTATTGCTGAGCCCATCAACCAATTATACGAAAGATTGAAAGTTGCTGAATATGTTACCCCTATTCCGACTATTTCTTTGGAAAGCTCCTCTTAATGGGTCAATCCAAACAAAACATGTGCATACCATTCCAGCATGAAGGGACATACCATCGACAAATGTCGCACTCTAAAGGATAAGATTCAGACATTGATTGATACCAAGGTCATACAAGAAAATGAAGCCGCACCCAACGTCCACAACAACCCTCTCCCGGACCATACGGGTGAAGGGGTAAATGTGCTAGAGACTGATGAAGAATGCGATCCTGAAAGGTCAATTGGGCTTATTCAGGAAGGGATGATCCTAAGAAACCTGCAGTCACACTCACTCCTATTGTGGTACAGATATAGCCACCAGTCAAATTTGAGGTAGCCGCATCAACTCCGTTCGAAATTGAAGTGACAACACCTGCAACTGCACCTCCTCCATTTGAAGTAGAAATAACAGCACCATTCACTATGACGGTAGCATCCACACCGCCCTTTAATTCCAATGTCGTACATTGGGATTATGTTGCCAAAGCTAGGAGGAAAGGAAAAGCAAACGTGGAAGAATCTGGTGCGGCACAAGGGATGACAAGAACCGGTAGAGTTTATACACCCGAGAATTTGGGAGGAACGAGTAAAGAACCTGCTGCCAAACAATCCATCATTGAAACTGTCCCGGATTATCTTTGGATAAAGGTACAAGCAAGGGAATATTCAGTGGTGGATCATTTGAACAAAACTTCCGCCAAGATATCCATCCTATCACTGCTGCAAAATTCGGAGGCGCATAGTAATTCTTTGATGAAGGTATTAAATAAAGCTTACGTGCCTAACAACATCACCAATGGGGAGATGGACAACATTGTGTGGCAAGTACTAGAGTTCCACAAAATCACCTTTCATGAAGATGCGTTGCCACCAGAGGGATTAAACCACAATAAGGCACTGCACATCACGGTACATTGCGAAGATAAATTTATTGCCAGGGTTTTAATAAACGGAGGGCCCAGCCTCAACATATGTCTGCCTACAACTTTGAAAAGGTTGGGTAAAGGTTTGCATGAAATACGAGCAGTGCTATGAACATGAAGGCGTTCGATGGGTCACAAAGGGTCACAATCGGGGAAACCAATCTATGCTTGGAGATGGATCCGACCTGGTTCGATGTTGAATTTCAAGTACTAGACATATCTGCCTCATACAATATGCTGCGGAGACGACCTTGGATACATGTCGCCGGGGCCGTGGCATCTACTTTGCATCAGGCTGTAAAGTTTGTACGGAATCATCAGAAAGTGATCATTCATGCTGATGGGAGTAATTCCATTTATACCAACAAAAACGTTCTGGTAGTGGAGAATAGAAGGAAGTTGGGTGGGGAGACTTATCACTGCATCGAGCGCATCAATGCAATAGGGAAAGACAAGTGGTGGAGCAACAAAATAGAAAGCATACTAGCATGGTCAGGGTATGAACCCGTCAAAGAGCTCGGGAAGAAACTCCAAGGCATTACCAAGCCAATACAGTTGAAACAACATGGTACAACTTTTGGGCTTGGATATCAGTATACCTATGTCACGACCCAAATTCCAAACCCTCAGAATCGTGATGGCGCCTAACACCACACTTGCAAGGCAAGCCAATGTTAGAACTTAACTAACCTTTTCTTTTACAAGTTTACTTAATCATGATAGAACAATTTAAAAATGAATACTGAATCAAGTATTTTCCAATAAATAACTTCATGAATAATAACCGACTGAATAAACCGAAACACAAACTAAATATATAACTACCCAGGGTCTGGTGTCACAATTAACAAACTACTAAAGACTACTACAAATAATTGGGCTGAAAGAAATATATCTATGTTTTGAAATAAATAAAACAGTAAATATCTAGTAAGGAGAAGACTCCAGGAATCTGCGGATGCCATCAGATCTACCTCGTGTCTCCACGTAAATGCTCAACTATGCTCAAAGCATCAGCTTTAACCGGAACCTGGATCTGCACAAAAAATGTAGAATGTAGTATCAGTACAACCGACCCATGTACTGAGTAAGTGTCGAGCCTAACCTCGACGAAGTAGTGACGAGGCTACGGTGGGGAATTTATAACATAACATGTGAATAATGTATAATAAAGCAAGAAAGAAATTCTAAACTAAACAAATGCAAAAATCTGCAGCAATAAATAAAATAACTTAGCATCCTTTTCCAAGTCTCAGTTATAACCAATTCTCACATAAGTTTCCAAATTTCACTTTAAAATAACCATAAGTGCATAATATGAGAAACGGTAGATTAAAACAGAAAGTTTTTCAATCTCTGTGTTTAAAATCAGTAAAACATAAATGTCCTCCCTTATTGCTTCTTGTTGCGGCGCGCAACCCGCTTCAACTTGTCCACCCTTATTGCTCCTCCATATATATATATATATGCCACCCTTATTTCTCCTGTTTCCGCGTGCAACCCTGATCCCACCTGTCCACCCTTATCACTCCTTGTTGAGGCGTACAACCCGCTCCCACCAAACAATGACATCACTTTATTTATAAAAGATTTCACAATCCAGGTCAAAACCTTTCACAATATTCTTGTCTCAACAATTGTAATCAGAAAGTTGTGCACTCATAGACTTCATCAATTATCATTTCAGATTGAAACCAATCGGAGTATATATATATATATATATATATATATATATCGTAGAACACTGTCAATCACCTCATACCTTCATATATCATAATGAATCCAAGGTACACAACTAACACTTCCAAATTTCTTGAAACAATACTTAACAACAAGCTGATGAAAACAAGTAGACATGAAGGCATAAAAATCATGCAAACGATTAAGCCAGGAATCAAATAAGTTAGGAATAGGGAAGGGATCATGTTCAACAAATAATTTGGTGGTGCATAGATACTCGTCACCTCACCTATACACCACACACATGCAAATTCACATACCATTTAGATTCGGGATTCCTATTCCCTCAAGTCAAGGTTAAACCAAGCACTTACCTCAATTAAGCAGGCCATTCACTGTTCAATCACAACTTTTCCTTTAGAATTTGCCTTCAACTCACCTGTATCTAATCATAATTGAGTTTAGTATCATTAATTGTTGCTGAAGGAATTAACTTTATTGAAAAATCATGGGTTTCCTAAGTTTTCCCCAAAATCCCTATCTACCATGAAGAGTTCTAGATTCTAGGTTGAAATCTTGTAAAAAGTAGTTAACGATTGAAAGAGATGAGTTAGAAATCACTTACCTATGATTTGGGGAAGAAAATATTTTGGAAAAACCGCCTCCTCTGTTTTAGGATTCTATTATCTTGAAAAGTGGTAAAATAATGAAAACGGGTTGTATTTATACGCGCCTCAGGTCCTTTTACCGTTGTCAGCGAAATTCTGAGCCTTGCCCCACTGCTGTCAGCTGAATAGGGGGCGCGGCGGCAGAAGGATGGCTTCATAAATCGCGGTGAGCAGAATTTCGGGCGCTGCAGTGGAACCTGGTCCGCGGCCGCGGAATTCCAAGCGTTGTAGCGCTTCCAGGTTCAGAGACCTGCAACTATTAAGTCCAGTTATTTTTCTAAGTCTCAAAACACTCTATGGCCTACTCGAAACTCACCCGAGCCCTCGGGGCTCCAAACCAAACATGCACGCAAGTCTAAAAACATCATACAGACTTGCTCGTCCGATCAAATTGTTGAAATAACATCAAAAACTACGAATTTAATCTCAACGTCATGATTTTCCTCAAGACCACTTAAATTTCACTATTTCTCAATCGAACGTCCAAAGCACGCCACATCAATTCTGATTCTCATCAAATTTCACAAATACAACTTTCATATTAAAAAAAACTTATACCAGGCTCCAAAACCAAAATACGGACCTGATACCAATGAGTTCAAACAATAATCATTTCTTTATTTCCTTTAAAATTTTAGTATAACAATTTTTTTCAAAAATTATTTTCTAAGGCTAGGGACCTCAGAATTAAATCCAGGGCATACGCCCAAGTCCAATATTTTACTGCAGACCTCCTGGGATCATCGGAACACAAATCAGGGTCCGTTTACTCAAAATGTTGGCCAAAGTCAACTAAATCGAAATCTTAACTCTAAAATTTCATTATTTCTAATATTTCCACATAAAATCTTTCTGGTGTCACGCTCTGACTGTGCACGCAAATCCAGGTAACTAAAATTAGTCTTTTTAAGGCTAATGAGTCTAGAATAGTGTCTCAAATCATAAGATAATCTTTTGGGTCATCACAACCTTGTAAGAATATAATGATTGGTTGCCGCCAAGGCGTGGTCCCTATTACCCTCTTGAGCAGTTGGTACCACATTTGAGAAAATCCTTTCATCAGTCTGACATGATGTGGGGGTCTGAAGAAGATGAAGCTTTAGCTGGTCTAAGGAACATGTTCTTGGAAGACGAATATATGGAGTGCAATGTGATACTTGAGGAGGAGGAGAAAAAAGGCCTCGTCATCCAGACGGTGGAGAGGGGAGCAGTTCTCAGGAATTGGACCGCCACACCATCCAGGGCCAGACGAGTCCCGGGGTAGCATGGCTACTAGTGTTATTTGAAAACAATTCTTTGAGAATTTTGTTTTAAAAACATCTTTCTTTCAGTATTTTGTTTTGGAAAACATTGTTTGAAGTCATTTAAACACTACTTTGTTTAACGTTTCAGCATTTATCAATAATTTGATGTTTCATTATCATTATCTCTCATATTTTCCCTCTACATCATTACTTTTTCTTACATTGATGAACCAAAACCTGTGACATGTAATGAGACAACGCAACATAAGGATAGTGACTCGGAAGAAACAGAGGAAAAAGATGTGATACTTGAGGAAATCATCAGAGAAGTTGAGAACTTTGAGAACAAACCTAAGTCCAACCTAGACGAGACCGAGATAGTCCACCTGGGAGATTCTGGAATTGTCAAAGAAACTCGCATAAGCATCCACTTGTCACCGTCAGAGAAGGAACAATACAAACGTTTCCTGAGAGAGTATGAGGATATTTTGCATGGTTATATGATGATATGACCGGGTTGAGCACATTAATAGTGGCTCACACATTGCCTACCAATCTAATGTGTCCACCAAAAAAGCAGAAACTTAGAAAGTTCAAACCAGACATGATCCTGAAAATCAAGGATGAAGTCACCAAGCAAATCAAATCAAAAGTCCTCAGGGTAGTTGAATATCCAACCTGGTTAGCCAATATTGTGCCGGTTCCGATGAAAGACGGTAAGGTCAGGGTGTGTGTCGACTATCTGGATTTAAACATAGCAAGTCCCAAATATGATTTCCCACAACCAAATATACACATATTGATCGATAATTGCGCCAAGCACGAGCTCCGATCCTTTGTAGATTGCTTCGCGGGTTATTATCAGATTTGGATGGATGAAGAGGACGGTGAAAAGACAACCTTCATTGCCCCATGGGGGTATATTGCTACAAAATGATGTCGTTTGGTTTGAAGAATGCTGGGTCCACTTATATGAGAGCCATGACAACCATCTTCCATGACATGATACACAAAGAAATAGAAGTATATATGGACGATGTTATCATCAAATCCAAAATAGTCGCATACCACATAAAATATTTGAGAAAGTTCTTTGACCGGTTGCGGAGGTACAACCTAAAGCTGAACCCCGCAAAATGTGCCTCTGGGGTTCCTGCCGGAAAATTGTAAGGATTCATTGTCAGCCTTCGAGGAATCAAGTTGGACTCGTCAAAGGACAAAGCTATCCAGGAGTTACCACCACCCAAGAACAAAGAAGGTGTGATGAGTTTCTTGGGACGTCTCAAATCAGCTGCTTCATAGCACAATCCACGGTGATATGTGAACCAATTTTCAAAATGCTAAAGAAGGATGCCGCAACTAGCTTGACTGAGGACTGTCAGAAGGATTTTGACAAAATCAAGGAATAACTGTCTACACCACTAGTCCTGGTCCCACCAGAACCTGGTAGACCACTACCAATCTACCTTTCTATATTAGATGAGGCTTTCGGTTGTGTCTTGGGAAAACATGACGAGACGGGGAGAAAAAAGCAAGCCATATACTATCTGAATAAGAAGTTCACACCTTATGAAGCACGGTATTCTTTGCTGGAACGCACCTCCTATGCTCTGACATGGATAGCTCAAAAATTGAGGTATTACTTCAATGCCTATACCACATACCTCATATTGAGAATGGATCCCTTGAAGTATATCTTTCAGAAGCCTATGCCAACAGGAAAGTTGGCCAAGTGGAAAATATTGTTGAGTGAGTTTGATATCATCTATGTAACTCAGAAGGCGGTCAAGGGACAAGCTTTGGAAGATCATCTTGCCAAAAATCCTGTAGGAGGAGAATACGAACCATTGAAAACGTATTTTCCTGACGAAGAAGTGTCATTCGTATGAGAAGATATCATTTAAGCCTATAGCGGTTGGAGAATGTTTTTCGACCGAGCTACAAACTTTAAGGGAGTCAGCATCGGAGCTGTCTTGGTATCATAAATTCGGTCAACACTACGCGGTGTCCACAAAACTCAGATTTCTATGCACCAACAATATGGCGGAGTTTGAAGCCTGCATATTAAGGCTCAATTTAGCTGTCGACATGAATGTTCAGGAATTGATAGTGATTGGTGACTCAGACATGCTGGTGCACCAGGTACAAGGAGAATGGGCTACAAAGAATACAAAGATACTACCATATCACCATCACATACAAGAGATGATGAAGAGGTTCACGAAGATAGAGTTCCGACATGTCCCTAGAATATAGAATGAATTTGTGAATGCATTGGAAAATCTATCCTCCATGATACAACATCCAGACAAGAATTTCATCGATCACATTCCGGTAAGAATCCATAATCGGCCTGCTTATTGTGCTTACGTCGAAGAAGAAACGGATGGAAATCCGTGGTTCCACGATATTAGGGAATATTCGAAAAAAGGAGAATATCCAGACTATGCAAACCACACTCATAAACACACACTTCGGAGGTTGTCCAACTATTTCGTCCAAAGTGGAGGAATTCTGTATAGAATAACTCCTGTTCTAGGTCTTCTACGGTGTGTTGACGCCAAAGAGGCTTCCAAGCTGCTTGAAGAAATACATGTCGGAACTTGCGGTCCACATATGAACGAATTTGTCCTAGCCAAGAAGATACTCAGGGACGGATATTTTTTGATGACTATGGAAACAGATTGCATCTGGTATGTCCAGAAATGCCACTAGTGCAAGATATACGCAGTTATGATACGGGTACTGCCAAATGAACTCAATGCAACAAGCGCACCTTGGCCTTTTTCTACCTGGGGAATGGATGTCATCGGTCAAATCGAACCCACCGCTTCGAACGGGCACAGGTTCATTTTAGTGGCCATCAATTACTTCAAAAAATGGGTTGAAGCTACATCCCACTAGGTTGTAACCAAGAAGGTCGTCGCAAATTTTTTCAGGGATCGTATTGTTTGTCGGTTCGGGGTTCCAGAATCCATCATCACTGATAATGTCGCCAATATCAACAGTGATCTGATGAAAGCTATATGTGAAACTTTCAAGATCAAGCACAAGAATTCCACAACATACAAACCTCAAATGAATGGAGTCGTGGAGGCCGCCAACAAGAACATCATGAAGATACTAAAAAAGATGGTATAGAATCATAAGCAATGACACGAGAAATTACCATTCGCCTTACTGGGATACCGAAATATAGTCCACACATCAACCGGGGCAACTCCTTACCTATTCGTCTACGGTACTGAAGTCGCCATCCCTGCCAAGGTAGAACTTCCTTCTTTGAGAATAGTACAAGAGGCTGAACTCAGCGATGCAGAATGGATAAGGAGCCTCTATGAGAAATTATCTCTCATTGACGGGATAAGAATGAATGTAGTGTTTCATGGTCTGCTTTATCAGAACAAAATATCTAGAGCTTTCAACAAAAGGGGCAAACCTAGACAGTTCATACCGGGGCAGTTGGTGTTGAAACGGATCTTTCCACATCAAGATGAAGCCAAAGGGAAATTCTAACCCAATTGGAAAGGCCCTTATATGGTTCACATGGTACTAACAGGAGGAGAACTCATACTTGCAGATATGGACGAAGCAATTTGGCCAAAGCCCATCAACTCTGATGCAGTCAAAAGATACTATGTGTAAACTATTTGCATTTCTTCATATGACGAATATGAACTACGCTTGACCAGATTCCTATTTAAGAGGGGATACGTAGGCAGCCCTGTGTGTTCGGTCAAAATTCAATAAAATTTTCATTTTCCCCACCAATCATAAACAGGGGCAGAATTTTGAGGAGTACCCTCAAAATTCCGATGCAAGTTCAGCCAACGACACTGCATGCAGAACAGCAAGAAGTTCGTTTAGATAACTGGGGAAGAATTTTGAGGAGGACTCCCAAATTTCTATGGCGAGGAGGTTGCGATGTCTCTGATAAATTCACAGTTACTATTTCATCTAATTGATTTCGTAATTTGCATATTACTATGTTTTAAAAAACTATACACGCATATTTTTAGAAAACTATATTTTAGCCAAATGCTACCCATGGTGACTTGAACACGATCCTCGGGCAGAGCGGAGCAAAGCAAGAAGACAAAGGCACGAACCAACCTCCCCGCAAAACTCACAATTTATCTTTGGATGCAGAAATAGGTCATAACCACAAGTATCGTCATAACGATAGAATCGCCAGACATAAATATATCTCCAGCTAAGAAGTACTTCGCCCTTACTTACTACTCGTCCTTGCATGATACTAAGCAATGTCTTGAATCTTGCATGAGGCTAAGCCTTGCCTCTCTATTTGCATAGGCTAAGCATTGCCTTCTCCCTACATGAGACTAAGCATTGTCTCGAATCCTGCATAAGGCTAAGCCTTGCCTCTCTATTTGCATAAGGCTAAGCATTGCCTTCTACCTACATGAGACTAAGCACTGTCTCAAATCCTGCCTCTTTATTTTCATAAGGCTAAGCTCTGCCTTCCTTGCACGAGACTAAGCATCATCTCCCTTTGCATAAACACAAATGTTTCTCTATCCTAAACCTTGCATTATTCTCTTTTTTCCGGGCTAAGTTCTGCACCCGATTCAACGCAAGACTAAGCTCTGTCTTGTTTTTATCTCGATAATCATGTCTCTGCATCTCATGGGCTGATATATAGCTAATTTGTACAAAGGCGTCATAGTCCGTGTCACGACCCAAATCCTAATTCAGGTCGCGATGGCACCCAACAACGGGGTTAGGCAAGCCAATATAGAAGACACTAGATGTTATCCCATTGCCCGTCTGATCTAAACGTGTCGAAAATTACCAATTTTAAACAATTAACATAATTCTAGCATGATACGACATTAAAAATCAGGAAAATATAAAGGCACAGGGCCAAACCGAAGCACATATATAGATACACAACCCAAACCCAAAATACAAACTACGTGTGTGCGAGGAACTAGTGTCACGGGAAACTATTGAATATACAACGTCTAAAATATATACAGAGCCTCAGACGGAATGAAATAGACAGAGAATATGACAAAAGAAACTCCACGGTGCTGCCAGGAAGTCTCCGGGAAGAGCAGCTCACCGTGAAGGATAGTCACGCGATCAATACCTAGCACCGGCCTGATAATCAGGTATACCAGTCTCCGGACCTGTACAGTCAAGTATAGAAGAGTAGAAAGTGCAGCATGAGTACATAAATAAATATGTACCCAGTGAGTATCCCGTCCAATCTCGAAGAAGTAGTGACAAGAGGTCGACTCGATACTCACTAAGGTCCAACAGTGATAGTATAAACAGGATATAAGGAAAGCAGTAGACATGTAAACAGTGCACCACAGTTGCAAAGAGAATACAAAGTTTCCAAATGAATATTGAAAGCATTAACAACTTACCTATCCCTCTTCCCAAACATCTGTCAAATCCAAATCAGGAAAACGGTACCAAACAGACATGCGCACACAGGAGTAAAACAACCTGTTGGAGTCATGAGGAAGAATAGTTATGCACTGTCGGGGATCGACCGGCCCGTACCAAGAGTGCATGCTTAACAATAATCCTGCCTACGCACCCAGGCTCAATGAGTAGATCAATATGTCATCAATGAAAACAATGATGAAGGAGTCAATAAACGTCATGAACACCCTATTCATCAAGTCCATAAATGCTGTTGGGGCATTAGTCAAGCCAAAGGACATCACTAAGAACTCATAATGGCCATATCTTGTGCAAAATACCGTCTTCAAAACATCGGAAGCCCGAATCTTAAACTGGTGATAACCCGATCTCAGATCAATCTTAGAAAACACACGAGCACCCTGCAACTGGTCAAACAAATCATCAATGCACGGCAAAGGATACTTATTCTTGATAGTCACTTTATTTAGCTGACAATAGTCAATGCTCATCCGCATAGACCCATCCTTCTTCTTCACAAATAAGACTGGAGCACCCCACGGCGACACACTCCTCCTGATGAACCCCTTGGCCAACAAATCCTCAAGCTGCTCCCTCAACTCCTTTATCTCCTTAGGAGCCATACGATAAGGGGGAATAGAAATAGGCTGAGTATCTGGAGCCAAATCAATGCAGAAGTCTATATCTCGATCTGGAGGCATGCCTGGAAGATCTGAAGGAAACACATCCGGAAACTCTCGAACAATAGGCACTAAATCAATGGTATGAAACTCGGCGGTGGTATCCCGTACAAAAGCAAGATAGGATAAACACCCCTTCTCGACCATATGCCGAGCCTTTATGAAGAAAATGACATGGCTAAAAGCGCTAACTGAAGAACCCCTCAACTCTAACCTTGGCGATTCAGGCATGGCTAATGTAACTGTCTTGGCATGGCAATCCAACACAGCATGATAAGGAGATAGCCAATCCATGCCCAAAATAACCTCGAAATCAACCATATCAAGCAATAAGAGATCGACTCTAATCTCAAGCCCGCAAAAGGTAATCACACAAGATCGACCCAAATCCTAATTCAGGTAGCGATGGCGCCCAACAACGGGGTTAGGCAAGCCAATATAGAAGACACTAGATGTTATCCCCTTGCCCGTCTGATCTAAACATGTAAAAAATTACCAATTTTAAACAATTAACATAATACTAGCATGATACGACATTAAAAATCATGAAAATGTAAAGGCACATGGCCAAACTGAAGCACATATATAGATACACAACCCAAACCCAAAATACAAACTACGTGTGTGCCAGGAACTAGTGTCACGAGTGTCACGGGCAACTACTGAATATACAATGTCTAAAATATATACAGAGCCTCAGTCTGAATTAAATAGACAGAGAATATGACAAAAGAAACTCCAGGGTGCTTCCAGGAAGTCGTCGGGAAGAGCATCTCACCGTGAAGTATAGTCACGCGATCAATACCTAGCACCGGCCTGATAATCAGGTATACCAACCTCCGGACTTGTACAGTCAAGTATAGAAGAGTAGAAAGTGCAGCATGAGTACATAAATAATTATGTACCCAGTGAGTATCTCGTCTAATCTCGAAGAAGTAGTGATGAGAGGTCGACTCGATACTCACTAAGGTCCAACAGTGATAGTATAAGCAGGATATAAGGAAAGCAGTAGACATGTAAACAGTGCACCACAGATTCAAAGAGAATACAGAGTTTCCAAATAAATATTGAAAGCAATAACAACTTACCTGTCCCTCTTCCCAAACATCTGTCAAATCACAAATCAGGAAAACGGTACCAAACAAACATGCGCACACAGGAGTAAGACAACCAGTCAAAGTCATGAGGAAGGATAGCTATGCACTGTCGGGGATCGACCGGCCTGTACCAAGAGTGCATGCTTAACAATAATCCTGCCTACGCACTGTCGGGGATCGACAGGCCCGTACCAGGAGTGCATCAATCAATGTAATCATATCATATCATTGTGTAACTTCGTCCATGCACTGTCGGGGATCGACCGGCCCGTACAAAAACTGCATTCTTAATTAAATCCCGGTGCACTGTCGTGGATCGACCGGCCTGTACGAAGAGTGCACTATAAATATGCCGTGGCGTACGACCCGCTCCCATAAGAGTGAAGGAAATTACATATCGCTCGCGGGATGTAAATTACAAAGCGACAACATGCGCACACAGAATGTAAAGTTCATTTCACCACAATACATTCCAATTATTTAAGTAAATGAAAGCTCAGGGAAACAGTAAAATATATAAAAGCATGAATCTAATCATATAGTTCATTTAAGGCAGAATACATGGCATGTTGTGGTCCTAAGCTACCCGGACGTGACAATAGTAGTCGCTACGTACGGACTCTCATCATGTGGTACGCACGTAGCCCCCAAACACAAACATACAACACATAGAACACCTATGGGGACAATTCCCTCTTACAAGGTTAGAAAGGAGACTCACCTCATGACGATATCACCCCTCGGATAAAGGATGCGCCCAAATCTCCAAAATCTACTCTCGACGGCTCGTAACTAGACAAACATGGTATAATTGAACCAATTTCTATTCCAAGAAAGAGAAC
>ML283406.1:70317-85407 GCA_005239495.1 Nicotiana undulata | reverse complement strand
AAGCATTCTTGACAGTTTTCGGAATTTCGACCCCGGGCCCACACGTTCGGATTTCGAAAATTCTTGAAGGAATCAATTACCTAGAGTCTAAGGATCATAATTATGCAAGTTCTTGCTAGAATTTATGGAAAAAATTGATAATTCATGAATTCCAAAAATCCCTAAATTTCTATCAATTTCCACAAATTTTTGGGATAATTTAGAAGAGAATTTCATTAGGAATTGAANCCCACACGTTCGGATTTCAAAAATTCTTGAAGGAATCAATTACCCGGAGTCTAAGGATCATAATAATGCAAGTCCTTGCTAGAATTCATGGCAAAAATGTGTAATTCATAGTTTCCCAAAATCCCTAAATTTCTATCAATTTCTATGAATTTTTAGGATAATTAGAAGGGAGTTTCATTAGGAATTGATGTTAAAATCATGAAAACTAAGGAATTAACTTACCTTGATGACTATGGTGGAACACCCTCTTGAATTTCTCTCAAAACCTTGAGGAGGAAGATGACAATGGAGGAAAAATGGGCTGGGTCCCGTATTAAAATACACTGCCCAGCTGCTTGTACTATGCGATCACAGCTGGGCCAGTGCGTTCGCACAGGGAAATTGCCCAGGGCCCTCAAGAAGCACAGTGCGATCGCAGCTGAAGGTTGGCGATCACAGAGAGTAGCAGGCAGGGGGGGGGGATAGGCAGCTTTGTGCGATCGCGGGGGTGAGGGCTGCGATCGCAGAGAACAAAAAGGGCCAGACAAGACATACCCTGTGCGATCGCGGATAGACCTGTGCGATCGCACAGGTCATTTTCCCACCCCAGGTCCAACCTCTTGTGCGATCGCACCTGATTGCCTGCAAACGCTTTGAAGAAAACCAGATAATTTTTTTTTGGTGTTTTGGAATTAACTCTGAGGGGTCCGAAACTCACCCGAGCCCCTCGGGACCCCGTTCAAAGACACCAACAAGTCTGTATTCATGATACGGACTCGCTCGAACTTCCGGAACATGAAAAACAACAACGAAACTCAAAATTCAACCCCAATACCAAATTGAATCAACTTAAGAACTTAAGAAATTCTAGAATTCACTTCAATGCACCGAACGAGTCTATACTACTCAGAATGACTTCAAATATTGTAGACAAGTCACAAATGACATAACGGAACTATTCCCAGTCTCGGAATTGCATTCGGACCTCGGTAGCATAAAATCACATTCCAAGCCAAATTTCAAGTTCTATGAAAATTCGCAAAAGTTCACTAACTCTAAATTTCCCATTTTGATCCGAAACCCGTCAAATCAAGTCTGTTTCTTTCCAAATTTCACAGATAACGTAAATAACATATATTGAACCTGTTCCGGGCTCCGGACCCATAATACGGGCCCGGCAGCACATGTTTCGCATCAAGGTTCATTTTCATAAGCCTTTATTATTTCAGAAAATAATTTTCTTTAAAAATTTATTTCTCGGACTTGGGTCCTCGGAATTCGATTCCAGGCATACGCCCAAGTCCCATATTTTTCTACGGACCTTCTGGAACCATCCGATCACGGATCCGGGTCTGTTTACCAAAATTGTTGACCAAAGTCAACTTTTTTTAATTAATTATCACAAATTCAACTCTTTATCAAGTTTCCACATAAAGGCTTCCCGACTACGCGCCCGGGCTGCGCACGCACATCGAGGTGAGATTGACAGAGGCTTTCGGGGCCTCAGAACACAGTCATAATTAAATTTACATAAGATGACCCTTTTGGGTCATCACAATCTCCCCCTCTAAAACAAACGTTCGTCCTCGAACGGACGTAACATCATACCTGAAGTGCTGAATAGCTGTGGATACCTGCTCCGCATGTCCTCCTCGGACTCCTAGGTCGCCTCATCGACTTGTTGGCCCCTCCACTGGACCTTAACCGCAGAAATTGTCTTGGACCTCAACTGGCGGTCCTGCCTATCAATAATAGCAACTGGCTCCTCCTCGTAGCCCAACTTCTCATCTAATTGAATGGTGCTGAAATCAACCACATGCGAGACGCGTGATACCTCCGAAGCATGGATACGTGAAAAACTGGATGAATTCCTGATAAGGCTGGAGGTAAAGCAAGCTCATAGGCAACCTCTTCGATCCGCCTCAACACCTCGAAAGGTCCTATAAACCTGGGACTCAGCTTGCCCTTCTTCCCAAATCTCATGACGCCATTCATCGGAGAAACCTTCAACATAACCTTATCTCCCTCCATAAATGATATATCACGTGCCCGCTGATCTGCGTAGCTTTTCTGCCTAGACTGTGTTGTGTGGAGCCTCTCCTGAATAATCTTCACCTTCTCTAAAGCATCTCTCACCAAATCTGTGCCGTATAACTTGGCCTCACCAGGTTCAAACCACCCAATCGGAGAGCGACATCGTCGACCATAAATCATCGAATGGAGCCATCTCTATGCTAGACTGATAACTATTATTATATGCAAACTCCGCCAAAGGCAAAAACTGGTCCCACTGACCCCCGAAATCAATCACACAAGCCATGAGCATATCCTCTAAAATCTGAACTGTACGCTCTGACTTGCCATCAATCTGAGGGTGAAATGCTGAACTGAGGTCTATCTGAGTACCCATCTCGCTGTGCAAAGCTCTCCAGAAGTGCGAAGTGAACTGAGGACCTCGATCCGAAATGATAGACACCGGTACACCATGCAACTGGACTATCTCTCGAAGGTAAATCTAAGCCAGCCTTTCTGTAGTATAAGTAGTAGCCACGGGAATGAAATGCGCTGATTTGGTCAATCTATCCACAATGACCCAAACCGCGTCAACCTTCCGCAAAGTCCGAGGAAACCCAACCACGAAGTCCATGGTGATGCGCTCCCATTTCCACTCAGGAATGGGCATCTGCTGGAACAAGCCTCCTGGCCTCTGATGCTCGTACTTAACCTGCTGACAATTTAGACACCTGGCCACAAACTGAACAATATCCTTCTTCATCCGCCTCCACCAGAAATGCTGCTTCAAATCATGATACATCTTTGTCACTCCTGGATGAACTGAATACTGAGAACTGTGCGCCTCTGTTAGAATCTTCTCCCTCAGGCCATCAACACCAGGAACACACAATCGGCCCTAGAGTCTCAGAACCCCATCCTCGCCTAAGGTAACCTCCTTGGCCCTGCCCTGGATCACCGTATCCCGAAGCTCTGCCAGACGTGGATCATCAAACTGTCGAGCCTTAATCTCTCCCAATAATGAAGACTGAGCAACCACATGAGCCAGAACTCGACGAGGTTCTGAAAGGTCCAATCTCACCAGGCGATTGGCCAAAGACTGAATGTCCAAGGCTAAAGGTCTTTTCTCAGCTATAATGTAGGCGAAACTACCCATACTCGCTGCTCTCCTGCTCAAAGCATCCGCTACTACATTCGCTTTGCCCAGGTGGTACAAAATAGTAAGATCATAGTCCTTTAACAACTCAAGCCAACTCCGCTGCCTCAAATTAGGGTCCCTCTGCTTAAGCAAGTACTGCAGACTGCGGTGATCAGTGTAGACCTCACATGATACACCATACAAGTAGTGCCGCCAAATCTTCAAAGCATGAACAATCGTCGCCAACTCTAAGTCATGCACAGGATAATTCTTCTCATGAACCTTCAACTGCCATGAAGCATAAGCAATAACCCTGCCATCTTGCATCAACACACATCCCAACCCGATGCGTGAAGCATCGCAATATACCGTATACATCCCTGACTCGGAAGGCAATGATAGAATTGGTGCTGAAGTCAATGTTGCCTTGAGCTTCTGAAAGCTCGCCTCACAATCGTCTGACCATCGAAACGGGGCATTCTTCTGAGTTAACCTAGTCAGTGGAGTTGCAATAGAGGAGAATCCCTCCACGAATCGACGGTAATAGCCTGCTAAACCCAGAAAACTCCTGATCTCTGAAGCTAAAGTAGGACGCGGCCAACTCTGAACTGCCTCAATCTTCTGTGGATCAACCTTGATACCCTCATCGGAAACCACGTGCCCCAAAAATGTCACAGACTCCAACCAGAACCCGCACTTGGAGAACTTAGCATATAGCTTCTGCTCTCGCAAGGTCTGAAGCACGACTCTCAAATGCTGCTCGTGCTCACCAAGGCTCCGAGAGTAGATCAGTATATCATCAATGAAAACAATAACGAAGGAGTCAATATACGGCCTGAATACCCTATTCATAAAGTCCATAAATGCTGCTGGGGCATTAGTCAAGCCAAAAGACATCACTAGAAACTCATAATGGCCATATCTGGTGCGAAAAGCAGTCTTTGGAACATCAGAAGCCCGAATCTTCAGCTGGTGATAACCCGATCTCAGATCTATCTAGAAAACACTCGAGCCCCGTGCAACTGGTCAAACAAATCATCAATGCGCGGCAGGGGATACTTGTTCTTGATGGTCACTTTATTCAGCTGGCGGTAATCAATGCACATCCGCATGGACCCATCCTTCTTCTTTACAAATAAGACTGGAGCACCCCACGACGACACACTCGGCCTGATAAACCCCTTGGCCAACAACTCCTCAAGCTGCTCCTTAAACTTCTTTAGCTCCTTAAGTGCCATACGATACGGGGGAATAGAAATAGGCTGAGTATCTAGAGCCAAATCAATGCAGAAATCTATATCTCGATCTGGAGGCATGCCTGGAAGGTCTGAAGGAAACATATCCGGAAACTATCGAACGACAGGCACTGAATCGATGGTAGGACACTCGGCGGTGGTGTCCCGCACATAAGCAAAGTAGGCTAAACACCCCTTCTCGACCATATGCCAAGCTTTCATGAAGGAAATGACCCGGCTGAAGGCACTAACTGAAGAACCCCTCCACTCTAACCTCGGTGACTCATGCATGGCTAATGTAACTTTCTCGGCATGGCAATCCAATACAGCATGATAAGGAGATAGCCAATCCATGCCCAAAATAACCTCGAAATTAACCATATCAAGCAATAACAGGTCGGCTCTGGTCTCAAGCCCACAAAAAACAATCACACAAGATTGGTAGACCCGGTCTATCACTACGGAGTCACCCACAGGAGTGGACACATACAAGGGAGAACCCAAAGACGCACGAGGAAAATCTAGGAAATGCGCAAATAATGCTGAAACATATGAATAGGTGGATCCTAGATCGAATAGCACTGAAGCCTCTCTACCACAGACTGAGATGATACCTGTAATCACGGCGTCTGAGGCACTACGTCTGATCTGGCCGGAATAACATAGAATCTGGCTGAAGCACCCGATGACTGAGCTACCCCAGAACGATCTGGAGCTGATTGACCCCCTCATGACTGGCCTCCCCCTCTAGGACGACCCCTGCCAACCTGACCCTCACCCTAGGTGGTCGTGCTGCAGGTGCTGAAATCATAGGCTGGTGACTCTGCTGCATGGCCTTGCCCCGATACCTGGGACACTGCCTGATCATGTGGCCCAACTCCCCACACTCGAAACAACCTCTAGGCATCGTAACCTGCTGTCCTGAAGAAGAAGAAGAACCCTGAATAGCCGGAGGGCGGTAAGAATCATCTAGCATGGAACTGAAATAGGAACCGGAGGATCTCTGACGGCTGGAGTAACCGCTGGGTGCACTCTGGATAGCTGGAGGATTATAAGAGCGCTCTGGCATGGCACTAAACTGAGGCCTGGCTGGAACAACCCTAGGAGGTAGTGGAGGTGCTGAATAGGAAGGCTTGCTGAACTGACTACCTCCGAACTGACCCCTGCCCCTGGCTGGAGCACCCTTGAAGTCACCTGCAAACCTGGCCCTCTTATCCTGCTGACCCTGCTCCCTACTGCTCGCACGGTAACCCTCAATCTGTCGAGCTATCTCGACTACAAGCTGGTAGGGGGTACCCATCTCAACCTCTCCGGCCATGGAGGTCCTGATGCCTGGATGTAAGCCTGCCAAAAACCGTCGGACTCTCTCTGTATCAGTGGGAAATATTATGAGAGCATGGAGAGATAGCTCTAAAAACCTCACCTCATAATCCGTCACAGACATCTATCCCTGCTCCAACCTCTCAAACAGGCCCCGAAGCTCCTCCCTCTCAGACGACGGAATGTACATATTTAAGAATAGATGAGTGAACTGACCCCAAGTGGCAGGAGGAGAATCCGCTGGCCTACTAAGAACATATGACTTCCACCAACGGCGAGCTCTACCCTCAAGCTGAAATGTGGTGAAGTCTACCCCATGTGACTCTAATATCCTCATATTGTGCAGTCTGTCCCTGCACCTGTCAATGAAATCTTGGGCATCCTCACCCCTCTCACCCCCGAAGACTGGAGGGTGAAGCCGGGTCCATATATCCAGCATCTTCTGCTGGTCATCCTCTACGACTGGCCTGGGATCTGGCTGTGCTACTATAGGCTGAACTCCACCCACGGGCGATGTACCCGGAGTGTGATGTGCTGTTGCTTGTCCGGTGGCCTGAGCGGTAGGGGTCTGAACTCCCCCTCCCGCCTGAGAAGTAGCAGGGTCTGCCGAAAGTACGCCTGCCTAGGACATAGTGTCCATAAATCTCAACATGCGGCCCATGACTTCCTGGAAGCCTGGCGGCGTCATAAAATCCACTGGAGCAGGAGCAACTGAAGGCAACTCATCCTGCTCCTCAATAATAGGATCCTCCAGCGGTGCAACTGGTACAGCTCTGGGATGCCTCGTCCCCTTCCTAGAACAGGAGACCTACCCCTGCCTCGACCACGGCCTCGAGCGGTGGGGGTAGCGGCCTCCCCTGGATCAGGAACATGAGCAGCACGCGTCCTCACCATCTGTGAGAGAGTAGAAGATCAAATTTGAGTACATCATAGATTGCACGATAGGATCTGAACAAAGAGGAGTTTCTTAACACCTTATAACCTCCTAAAGATAAGTACTGACGTCTCCATACCGACCACAAAACTCTACTGGGTTTGCTCGTGACTCGTGATACTACGTGAACCTAAGGCTCTGATACCACGTTGTCACGACCCAAATCTCGATTCAGGTCGCGATGGCGCCCACCAGCGAGGTTAGGCCAGCCAATATAGAAACACTAAGTGTTACCATTCCCAGTTACGCAAATTTCATCTTTTAACAAATTTTAAACAAATATAAATATAATAATGGCGGGTGATGTGAAATAAAACTACAAGTGCGGAAAATCAACCAATAGGCATGTCGCATAACATATGTACAGCCAACAACCCAAAATATACACTACGTGTGTGCCAGCAACTAGTGTCACGAGTGTCACGGGCAACTACTGAATATACAATGACTAAAATATATACAGAGTCTTAGTCTGAATGAAATAGACAGAGAATATGACAAAAGAAAACTCCAGGGTGCTTCCAGGAAGTCGCCAAGAGGAGTAGCTCACCGTGAAGTATAGTTAGTCAGTCAATACCTAGCCCCGACCTGATAATCCGAAATACCAACCTCCGGACCTGTACAGTCAAGTACAGAATAAAAGAAAGTGCAGCATGAGTACATATATAAATATGTACCCAGTGAGTATCCCGTCTAATCTCGAAGAAGAAGTGACGAGAGGTCTACTCGATACTCACTAAGGTCCAACAGTAATAATGTAAAGCAGGATGTAAGGAAAACAGTAAACATGTAATCAATGCACCCCAATTGTAAAGAGAATACAGAGTTTCCAAATAAATATCGAAAGCAGTATCAACTTCCCAGTCTATTTTCCCATCCACCTGTGACGTCATAAATCACGAATTCAGCACCAAACAGTCATGCGCACATAAGTGTAAAGCAACCAGCTAGAGTTATGAGGAAGAATAGCTATGCACTGCCGGGGATCGACCGGCCCGTACCATGGGTGCATGCTTATAATGTAATCATATCAAGAAGAGCTATGCACTGCCGGGGATCGACCGTCCCATACCATGAGTGCATGCTTACCAAGAGTCCAACTACGCACTGCCGGGGATCGACTGGCCCGTACCGTAAGTGCGTCTATCAATGTAATCACACCGTATCATAATGTAACTTTCTCCATGCACTACCGGGGATCGACCGACCCGTACAATAAGTGCATTCTCAAATAAATCTCTGTGCACTGCCGGGGATCGACCGGCCCGTACCGTAAGTGCACTATAAATTCGCCGTGGCGCACGGATCGCTCCTGTAAAAGTGAAGGAAACCATATGCCGCTTGCGGAATGTAAATTACGAGGCGGCTATCATGCACACACAAATGTAAAGTTCAATTCATCACAATCCTTCCCAATTATTAAGTAAATGAAAGCTTAGGGAGACAGTAGTATATCAAGCATGAATTTAAGCATATACTTCAATTTAAGGCAGAATACATGGCATGTTGTGGTCCTACACTACCCGGACATAACAATAGTAGTCGCTACGTACGGACTCTCGTCACAAGGTACGCACGTAGCCCCCAAATACAAACATACAACACATAGAACACCTATGGGGACAATTTCCCTCTTACAAGGTTAGAAAGGAGACTCACCTCGTGACGATATCACCCCTCGGATCAAGGATGCGCCCGAATCTCCGAAATCTACTCTCGACGGCTCACAACTAGTCAAACATGGTATAATTGAATCAATTTAAGTTCCAAGAAGGAGAATTAACAAGAAATCCTAAAATTAAGCATTTTAAAAGGTTTTTGGAATTTCGACCCCGGGCCCACACGTTCGGATTTCGAAAATTCTTGAAGGAATCAATTACCCGGAGTCTAAGGATCATAATTATGCAAGTCCTTTCTAGAATTCATGGCAAAAATGAGTAATTCATAGTTTCCCAAAATCTCTAAATTTCTATCAATTTCTATGAATTTTTAGGATAATTAGAAGGGAATTTCATTAGGAATTGATGTTAAAATCATGAAAACTAAGGAATTACTTACCTTGATGACTATGGTGGAACACCCTCTTGAATTGCTCTCAAAATCTTGAGGAGGAAGATGACAATGGAGGAAAAATGGGCTGGATCCCGTATTAAAATACAATGCTCAACTGCTTGTACTATGCGATCGCAGCTGGGCTAGTGCGTTCGCACAGGGCAATTGCCCAGGGCCCTCAAGNGGTGGGGGGGGGGGTAGGTAGCTTTGTGCGATCGCAGGGGTGAGGGATGCGATCGCGGAGAACAAAAAGGGCCAGTCAAGACATACCCTATGCGATCACGGATAGACCATTGCGATTGCACATGTCATTTTCCCACCCCAGGTCCAATCTCTTGTGTGATCGCAACTGATTGCTTGCAAACACACTGAAGAAAACTAGTTAAAAAAATTCTAGTGTTTTGGAATTAACACTGAGGGGTCCGAAACTCACCCGAGCCCTTTGGGACCCCGTTCAAAGACACCAACAAGTCTGTATTCATGATACGGACTCGCTCGAACTTCCAGAACATGAAAAACAACAACAAAACTCAAAATTCAACCCCAAAAGCAAATTGAATCAACTTAAGAACTTACGAAATTCTAGAATTCACTTCAATGCGCCGAACGAGTCTATACTACTCGGAATAACTTCAAATTTTGCAGACAAGTCACAAATGACATAACGGAACTATTCTAGATCTTGGAAGTGCATTCTCACCTCGGTAGTATAAAATCACATTCCAAGCCAAATTTCAAGTTCTATGAAAATTCTCAAAACTTCACTAATTCTAAATTTCCCATTTTGATCCGAAACCCGTCAAATCAAGTCCGTTTCTTACCAAATTTTACAGATAACTTAAATAACACATATTGAACCTGTTCCGGGCTCCAGACCTATAATACGGGCCTGACAGCACAGGTTTCATATCAAGGTTCATTTTCATAAGCCTTTATTATTTTTAGAAAATAATTTTCTTTAAAAATTTATTTCTCGGACTTGGGTCCTCGGAATTCGATTTCGGGCATACGCCCAAGTCCCATATTTTTCTACGGACCTTCCGGAACCGTCAGATCACGGATCCGTTTACCAAAAATGTTGACCAAAGTCAATTTTATTTAATTAATTATCATAAATTCAACTCTTTATCAAGTTTCCACATAAAGGCTTCCCGGCTACGCGCTCGGGCTACGCACGCACATCGAGGTGATATTGACGGAGGCTTTCGGGGCCTCGGAACACAGTCATAATTAAATTTACATAAGATGACCATTTTGGGTCATCACAAGTAGCTATCGATTACTTCACCAAATGGTTTAAAGAAGCATCTTACAAAGCTGTGACTAAGAAAGTCGTGGCATATTTTGTTCGCGACCGGATTGTTTGTCAATTTGGAGTTCCAAAATCAATCATCACGGAAAGTGCCTCCAATCGCAACAGTGATCTGATGAAGGCCACGTGTGAACTTTCAAAATCAAGCACAAGAATTCCACAACCTATAGAACTCAGATGAATGTAGAGGCCATCAACAAGAATATCAAGAAGATACTGAGAAAGATGGTAGAAAATCACAAACAATGGCACGAGAAACTGCCATTCTCTTTGTTGGGATACCGTACCAAAGTTTGCACATCAACCGGGGCAACTCCTTAGTTACTGGTTTATGGTACTGAAGTTGCCATTCCCGCTGAAGTGGAGATTCCCTCTTTAAGAATCATACAAGAAGTTGAGTTCAGCGACGCATAATGGATAAGGAACCGTTATAAGCAGCTAGCCCTCATAGACGAAAAAATGATGAATGCAGTATGTCATGGGCAACTATATCAGAACAAAATGTCTAGAGCCTTCAACAAAAGAGTCAAGCCGAGATAGTTCACACCGAGGCAGCTGGTGTTGAAGAAGATCTTTTCGCATCAAGATGAAGCAAAAGGGATATTCTCTCCCAACTGGCAGGGTCCATACATGGTCCACAGATTAGTGACATGAGGTGCTCTTATACTTGCAGGAATAGACAGAGAAGTCTGGCCAAAACCGAACAAATCAGATTCAATCAGGCGATACTATGTGTAACTCTTCATGCTTTTCTCATATGATGTAAATTGAACTACGCTAGACCTGATTCCCATTTAAGGGGGGATACGTAGGAAGCCCTATGTGACAATTCAATAAAAATCTCATTTTCCCCACAATCGGAAATTGGGGCAGAATTTTGAGGAGGACCCTCAAAATTTCGAAGCAAGTTCAGCCGATCGCAGCATGTACGGCAGTCGGAGATGTCTATCCATCTAACTGGGGCAGAATTTTGAGGATGACCCTCAGAATTCTATAGCAGGAGAGGTTGAAATGTCCCGTATCGTGTCACAGCCACTGGTTCATCTAGCCAATTTCCAAAATAATATCATTTACTATGTCTTTGAAAATTATGCATGCTTGCTTGTAAAATGACCCTGTTTAGCCAACGCTACCCCCAATGATTTGAACAGGATCTTCAGACCAAGCAAAGCCGATGGAGGCACGAACCGACCTCCCCTTTTACAGAACTCACAATGTTTCTTTGGTTGCAGGAGCGAAGAATATACATGCCTCAAAGTCACAATCTTCATAACAATTGCGATACTGAAATCTACAACCACCTAAGAAAACTCTGCTACCATCTGCTATTTATTCTATTTTTCCTGCATAAGGCTAAGCTTTGCCTTCACCCGCATGGGACCAAGATCTATCCTGCATCCTGCATGAGACTAAGCTTTGTCTCCATATCTGCATGAGGTTAAGCTCTACCTCCATCTGCATGAGGCTAAGCCCTGCCTCCGTATTTGCATAAGGCTAAGCTCTGCCTTCACCCGCATGGGACCAAGATCTATCCCGCATCCTGCATGAGACTAAGCTTTGTCTCCATATCTGCATGAGGTTAAGCTCTACCTCCATCTGCATGAGGCTAAGCCCTGCCTCCATATTTGCATAAGGCTAAGCTCTACCTTCATCTGCATGAGACTAAGACCTGTCCCGCATCCTGCATGAGACTAAGATCTGTCTCCATATCTGCATGAGACTAAGCTTTGTCTCCATATCTGCATGAGGTTAAGCTCTACCTCCATCTGCATGAGGCTAAGCCCTGCCTCCATATTTGCATAAGGCTAAGCTCTACCTTCAGCTGCATAGGACTAAGCCCTGTCCCGCATCCTGCATGAGACTAAGCTCTGTCTCCATATCTGCATAAGGTTAAGGTCTACCTCCATCTGCATGAGGCTAAGCCTTTCCTCAATATTTGCATAAGGCTAAGCTCTACCTTCACCCGCATGGGACCAAGCCCTGTCCCGCATCCTGCATGAGACTAAGCTTTGTCTCCATATCTGCATGAGGTTAAGCTCTACCTCCATCTGCATGAGGCTAAGCCCTACCTCCATATTTGCATAAGGCTAAGCTCTTCCTTCATCCGCATGGGACTAAGCCCTGTCCCGCATCCTTCATGAGACTAAGCTATGTCTCCATATCTGCATGAGGTTAAGCTCTACCTCCATCTGCATGAGGCTAAGCCCTGCCTCCATATTTGCATACGGCTAAGCTCTGCCTTCAGCTGCATCGGACTAAGCCCTGTCCCGCATGAGACTAAGCTCTGTCTCCATATGCATAAGGTTAAGCTCTACCTCCATCTGCATGAGGCTAAGCCTTGCCTCCATATTTGAATAAGGCTAAGCTCTGCCTTCACCCGCATGTGACTAAGCCCTGTCGCGCATCCTGCATGAGACTAAGCTTTGTCTCCATATCTACATGAGGTTAATCTCTACCTCCATCTGCATGAGGCTAAGCCCTGCCTCCATATTTTCATAAAGCTAAGCTCTGCCTTCATCCACATGGGACTAAGCCCTGTCCTGCATCCTGTATGAGACTAAGATCTGTCTCCATTTCTGCATGAGGTTAAGCTCTACCTCCATATGCATGAGGCTAAGCCTTGCCTCTATATTTGTATAAGGCTAAGCTTTGCCTTCATCTGCATGGGACTAAGCCCTGCCCCGTATCCTGCATGAGACTAAGCACTTTCTCTCCGACGTTATTTACTTTGCTCTTCTTTCGGGCTAAGCTCTGCCCTCAATTTCACAAGACTAAGCCTTGTCTTGTTGACATCATACTATTGCATCTTAGGGGCGGAAATATCGCCAACTTGTCCAAAGGCATAATAGTCTAAAGTTATCATCCGCATCACCGGAAGAACCATGTCATGGCCTGAGGATCTCTCAAATTTGCATATCATCATTCAAAGGCGTCATGGTTCAGAGGCACCATCTTCATGGCTCGAGAACATCATTTCATGGCCTGCAAATCCATCACTGAACAAATCATGGCTCAGAAAATCATGGTCTAAGGACGTCATCCTTAACCGTCCGAAGACAACTTTCATGGTCCGAAGGGAATCTGCATCATGTTTAAATTTCCGCACAAATATATGCTCGTAGCATCTCTTTATTTGCAGGTGACTCGATAAGCAACCGCTATCCCAGCAAGAGTGATTCCGCTCCGATTCCTTCAACTATCTCAAACTTGACCGCTCACCATAACCATTCTTTCACCCATCCCAAGATCCCGTGTTCGTTCTTGCAGTGACTTCATCGGTATATTCTGCTGACAAATCTAGAACTAAATCCCAGCAGGAGTGATTCCGCTCCGTGTCACGACCCAAATTCCCAACCTTAGTGATCGTGATGGCGCCTAACACCACACTTGCTAGGCAAGCCAATGTTAGAAGTCGATTAACTAATTTTCCTTAATTAATTACTTCAGCATAAATAATTTAATTTAAATGAACTTAATCAAATTAATTCCCAACAACCACAAAATAAAATAATAAAACTGACCAACTAAATGGAACGAACCACGAACTAATTATAATAACGACTCTAGGACTACCTAGGGTCTGGTGTCACAATCCACAAACAATTGAAGAATACTACAAATAATGTCTGAAAGAAATAGTGTAACTGTTCTGAATGATATAAAACAGTGTATGTAAGTATAGGAGAAGACTCTCGGATATCTGCGTACGGCGGCATATGTACCTCGTGTCTCCAAACGAAATCGGGTGGTCGTCCTAGAATCCTCTACTGCTAAATGGTACCTGGATCTGTGCAAAAAGAGCACAGAGTGTAGTATCAGTACAATCGACCCCATGTACTGAGTAAGTGCCGAGCCTAACCTCAGCGAAGAAGTGACGAGGCTAAGTTGGGCTTCAACAATATAATCTTTAACAACTATAAATAATCATCAAGAAGGAAATCTAAACAAATAGATAATTAAGTGTTGCAACCAAATAAAATAAAATAACTCAGCTATAACCAATTCTCAAATAACTCTTCAAAATTCCAAACTTTAACTTTAAATAAAATAGTATGAAAATATTTAAAGAGTAGTAGTAAAATAGCCATTTCAACTATTCAAACCTTTATTCCTTTTTCTAAAAAAACAATCAGTAAAATATAAATATAAATATCCTCCTTATCACTCCTTGTTGCGGCGTGCAACCCGCTCCCACCTGTCCTCCCTTATTGCTCCTCCCTAAAATATCTCCCTTATTGCTCCTGTTGCGGCGTGCAACTCGATCCCACTTGTCATCCCTTATTACTCCTTGTTGCGGCGTGCAACTCGCTCCCACCAGACATATCATATCAATTTATTCAAAATTTCACAAATCAGGCCAAGCCTTTCACAATACTTTTGTTTCAACGATTATAAATAATAAACCACATTTTTCTCATGATTTCATCAATAACCTCTCGACCATGAAACCAACAAGAAAATCAAAATATATGCATTTATTCCATGAAAACAATACCAAACCTCTCAACCATATTTATATCACGAGGGAACCAGCTCAAACAACCAATACTCTTTCCAAACAGTCACAACAATAACTAACAACAATTCAACAAGGCCAAATAGTCATAGAAACTATAATGAACATGTAACAGTTAAGACAATAATCAAATAAGTGGGGAACGGGAAAGGGGATCATGTTTAACAAAGAATTTGGGTGGTGCATAGATACTCATCACTACACCGATACACCACACCCATGCAATTCACGTAGCAAACAAGTGGGGAGTCCTATTCCCTCAAGCTAAAGTTAGGCCAAACACTTACCTCAATTCTGCAGGCCACTCACTGCTCAATTATAGCTTTTCCTTTTGAATTCACCTCTAACTTGCTCGAATCTAAT